>SJXQ01008120.1:180414-194165 GCA_006408695.1 Aepyceros melampus
CCACAACTGGGTATTATTTTTGCTTTGGCTCCATCCCTTCATTCTTTCTGGAGTTATTTCTCCACTGATCTTCAGTAGCATATTGGGCACCTACTGACCTGGGGAGTTCCTCTCTCAGTATCCTACCATTTTTCCTTTTCATACTGTTCATGGGGTTCTCAAGGCAGAATACTGAAGTAGTTTGCCATTCTCTTCTCCAGGGGACCACATTCTTTCAGACCTCTCCACCACGATCCGCCTATCTTGGGTGGCCTCATGGCATGACTTAGTTCATTGAGTTAGACAAGGTCCTAGGCGATTAGACTGACTAGTTTTCTGTGAGTATGGTTTCAGTGTGTCTGCCCTCTGATGCCCCAACTTCAAGGCATCATAAACCTCATGATTAGTAATATAATTAAACTTGTGACAACAAATACTTCATATTTTCATTATTTTAAAGGTTAAACTTCATTTATAGCTATTATAAAATATTGACTATTATCCCCATGTACAATATATCCTTATAGCTTAGTTTATAGCCAATGGTTTATTCCTCTTACTCCCATACCCTTTTATATTGCTTCTCCCCATTTTTTTCTCTCTGCTGGTAACTACTAGTTTTAACCACATATTTAAAACCAACAACAAAAAAAAAGTATCATGATTTTTCTTCTCATTTTATTTGCTAAATTAAGAGTGAACTTTCCTGAAGGGTTCTTTTAAGAATACTGATAATAAAACAAACAGAAAAAAAGACAAATCAATAGTAAGGTAACAAACAGGCATAATATTGATTAGAACTAAGATTTTAATAATGGAAAATTATCAGTCTTTGCAGATGGCCTCTAGTCTCATGTTTCAATCTGTGGACTAATATATAAATGTTAAAAGTCCTAAATATTTTATCATGACTTTTAAGAGAAAGCAAACCACATACTACAATAAAATGCATATATAAGACCATTATGCCCACAGTTTAGGTTCATTTACAAAACTGTAACTAGAATTAAGACTCCTCTAGTTTTCAACAAATGCTTCTAAATTCTTTTCTCCTTGGTAAGACTAAATAAAGTCTTTGGTATGAGAGACTGAGTCCTGTGCTAACTCCAAGCTCCCACTTTACCTTACATTGTGCTAAACAAAAGAAATGACATCAACAGTTATTTGTCAAGCACCTATTATTACTTTTGTTAGGTCATATGAGGGATAGAGTAAAATATTATTTTGTTGGCTGGAAATTTACATCTCAGGGATGTTAGCTGATTTTTTAATTTTTTCTAAGCTGATCAGTTTACAGAAAGTCAGGGGCTGACTGTCCAAAAAGATAAATTGAAGCAAGCTTAGGTTTTATGTTGCCATTATCTAGCCTGGCTTAGGACATCCAAGCTGTACTTCCTGTAATTCATCAATCAGAGAATACACTTTTGTTTAACCAAATCACAAAAATATATAACATATATTATATCATAAATATGACAGCTCTCATTCTCTAGGCCTCTAAGTTGTAGAATTGTGTTCCTGATTTCTAAACCTTCATTGCTTTTTTGATGTCACTCAAAAACATCAGTGTTTTCCTTTTCCTAATAGCAATGAAAATTAGTTTTCTTGATCTGTGAAATCCTGCTTAATTTACATTTCTGGTCCTCTCTTTACTTCCTAAGATTCTAGACATATAGAAGAGTTATAGTATCTTAACCTGGAATCTCTCTTTAAATTTTGACAGATTGAATTCTCCATTGGTATGTGAATTTTTTACCACTAAATCATCAGGGAATTCCCACATTTCAATATGGGTTAACAAGCATTTCTTTATTGAAAATAACTTGCATTTTAGTGTATATTTTTACTAATTATCAAATCAAAGGCCTTCTTCCTATTTCTGATATACTAAACCTATTTTCAAACACTGCATACCTTTTAAAAGTAGATTTTCTATAGTCTATTAGCTTAAACTCTATTAGAGTCTCAACTCTGAGTTGGGGGTGCGGTTGGTAATACAGATTTTTTAAAAAGATACTGTGAAAACTGCATCAGCTCAATCTAATTATATTAATATATTTCTTTAAGTAACTGTTTTCACTGTGTAATCAGGAGAAGGTTAAAACATTCTTTCCCTTAAAATTCCTTTATTTTTTTTGATAGGGTAAAGTAATAATTCTAATAGCCATAAAGATTTCAAAGGCTTAAAAATTGTTAATCTTCCTCTTCTTGGAAAATGGCATTTTGTTATTTTTTTGTGAAAATAAAAATGTTAATAAGAAATGATAATGTGCACAATAATATAAGATATAGAAAGTTTTTTATTCATTATGCATAAAGTGGGCGACAGGAAATGTAAGTTAAAGAATAGAAAGTAACACAGAAAATGTACAGTCAGCAGCATCAAGAGATACGTCTCACAGCACAGTATCTTCATTAAGAATTCTAAATTCAGTCAACCAGGGTGCAATGGAAATGTTTCTTGAGGTAAATAACATTCTTACTCACTTTACAATTCAATAGTCACAAAATTACTATGAGTTCTAGCTGTGTCATAAAATGAGACTATATTCTTTTCCTCTTCTCTTTCATAATGTAATAGTTCTAGTACTCACAAAGAGTCTGGATGCCCAGTTCTCAGAATGAAGAGTTTTGTATGATGTCTACAAAGCCAAGCCCCAGAAGATGCAGCCTCCTCCCATCTTGTGTTCTACTATTTTCAGAGCTTCTTTCTTTTTCCTTTTAGCTACTTTGTTTTTGTTTAGCTGATATATGATGGGCATTTTACAAATATTATTAACTTACTGTTGCACTCACTTTATAGGTATGTAATTAAAGGTGCATAAATTCTACAGAATGTAAAGTCATACAGGTAATACATAGATTTCTATGACTCAATGTCCTATTCCTTCTGTGTGAACAGAGGGAAATTATTTGCATGATTGTTTCCACTGGCTTATTGTTGGATTGGGGTTAGAGGTGAACATTTAATTGCAAATAAGCCAGTCTGGTGTATTTTCCCTAGGGTATGTTTTGTAAATTTTGAAAACAGAAGCACGTATCAGACTTCACAGAAATATCATCAGGATTGCAAATATTGACACCAACCAAAGCAAATCACAGGAAATTAATGCAATCCAGAGAGTTATCAGTGAGGTTAAGCTGATAGAGCTTGATTCTGACATTCATAAAATGTTTATGGAAAGAGAAACCACCTCATATATAGAAGGATTCTAACAAATGACAACAAAAAATTAGACTGAGTACAATCGCTATGCCTCTAGAAACTCCTTTCTATAAATTGACTAAACTCTCTGAACTAAAGTCTTTTATAATTAAAACACTGGTTATTTAAAAATGCAGAGTACATTGTTTAGTTACATGACATATTCTAAAACTATGTTACTGTAAAAGTTTATTAGCAGGCACAACACTTGAGCATGATATTGTACATTTTTTTACCTACTAAGTTAAGTTATAAATTTAAGATTCTGGAAAGGCATGAACATGGAGAACAAAATCTGTCAGCACAGTGGTTAAGAAATGCTCTCTCTTAATTCATAAAGCAAAACCAAGTTCTCAGACAGTAGGATGTATAAGAACTACCTGTGAAACTTGCAAAAGCTACAAATTCCTGGATTCCCCTTAGGGACATTCTGGACCAATAGAATGTCTTTGAGGCCAAAGGATGTGTAATTTAACAAATGCCCCCACTTGATTCTGATGAAACGAGTCCTGGAACATATCCTCTAGAACACTGCTTTATAAAACTGCTTCATGACATATTAACTTAAGTGGATCTTTCTTCCACATTCTTGGCACTTTTAGCAGTCTTTCAATGTCATACTAATCTATGCAGTGAAAATTTCATGTAGTGGCCAAATTTTCAATTAAATACAATTTTACTCAAATTTAAATCACACACACCATTTATCACAGCTGCTCAATCTGATGACTAAATAATTTTTATGTTCCACTCCAGAGCTGCCTCATTTTGGTGATAAATTAAGAGATCCTTATAAAGTAGCCTATCTACCTTTCCTAGCTGTTGTGAGGTGTGCATATGATCCTCAGGGGCTGGTGTTGAGAGTGAGAGAAGAAGCAAGGGAATGGAGGGAAATAAATCCACTGCTTAGGCAGGTCAGCAAGAGAATGAGTGGCCCATTATCTAATTCTCATATTTTCAGGTTACAGGATTCAATTTTGTCAGAATGGCTCAAATTCAAGATGGAGAAAGACAGTGATTCAACAACAACAAAACAATTACAACACAAACAGCAAGGTATGCATTTTGTCACTTATTTTAATTTCAAAACTAGTACATAAGGTGGGTAATAACATTACATGTATTTGCCAAAAATAAACAAAAACTAAGTTAACCAAATGCCTAAGAAACTGGTGGTAAACCAGAATGCAAATCTATGAATTTACTGTGAGAGCTATAACTAGCAAAGTGACCCTAGAGTGTTTTCTTTCTACTGAAAAATCTACAAGGGAAATAAAATTAATTAGAGCAAGGAGAGTTAGTTGATTGAACCTAATAGTTGATGACATCAAGCTATTATAGCCTGAGGCATTATGAAAAGTATTGGGGAAATGCTGACAAATTATCCTTCTCAGAGTCCATCTTCTTCACACTTTGAGTAGCTATGCTATCCTAAGGAATGTTAATGTCATTGATCCACCTATTTTTCTTTCATAATAATTCTATTACAGTTATGCACTCCTGAGCCTACTTCCCAATCACCTTGATTGGGTCAACCTTTCTCAAATCTCCTCAGGATAAACTGGGAGACGATTTCACCAGATGAGCTACTTCATTGGATGCCTAACCTACTATATTATTTATTGATTCTTATTAACGTGGTTTGGGGGGACTAATACTTCCCTATTTTTTTAAAAGGCCTCTCACTTATACCCATCTACTTATTAAATAAGAAACCAAAATAAAGTAATAAGTATTCAAGACCTTAATCCAGGATGAAAAATAATTTGCAATTCTATTCAATCAATTGATAAATATTTGAGGGTTTAACTTTATACAAGGCAATGTGTTGAGTGCTGTTTCACTTACTGCATTCTATAAACATTCTTTTCTAATACTAGATGTGCTGAACAATGGAAACTAGGATTACATTTTTAAAAGTATAATAAAAATTTTGATTAGGACAGCAGAGACCTCTAGTAAACTCTAATTTTTTAAATAAACTTTTTAAATTTTAGATTGGTTTCATCTTTACAGAAATGTTTCAGAGATAGTACAGAGAGATCCTATATGCTCTTCATTCAGATACCCCTATTATTAATATCTTGTACTACTACAAAACATTTGTTTTAACTAAGGAGCCAGTATTGGTATGTAATTATCACCTAAACTACACTTTATTGCAAACCCACCAGTTTTTCCCTCATGTCCTTTTCTGTCAGGATCCCATTTAAGATACATTGCATTTAGTCATTTTGTATCTTACAGTGTGTGACAGTTTGTCATTTTTTTCTTGCCTTTGAGAAGACAAAAGACAAGTCAAGACAAACCTTGACAGTTTTGAAAAGTACTGGTCAGATATTTTGAAGAATGTTCCTCAATGGGTTTATGTGATGCTTTTCTCATTTTTAGATGAGGGTTACAGATATTTTTAGAGGAAGACCTGGAAGTGAAGTGCCATTCTTATCACATAATATCAAGGATACATTACTTTATCATTCATGACATTTACCTTGATCACCTGGTCAAGGTGGTATTTGCCAATGTACTCCACTGTAAAGTCATTCTGTTTCTCAACTATTTTCATACTGTTCTTTTTGGCAGCAAGTCAGTAAGCACAGTACACACTGTAGCAGGAAAGGGAGGAATGAAGTGTCAACTTCCATCTCCTGAAGATGGCAGAGGAATAGGATGGGGAGACCACTGTCTCCCTTACAAATTCATCAAAAGATCATTTGAATGCTGAGCAACTTCCACAAAACAACTTCTGAATGCTGGCAGAGAACACCAGGAACCCAGAAAGGCAGCCTATTCTCTTCAAAAGGAGGTAGGACAAAATAAAAAGCCAAAAAGAGAGACAAAAGAGCTGGGGATGGAGATCTGTCCCAGGAAGGGAGTCATGAAGAAGTTTCCAAACACCAGGAAACCTTCTCACCAGCAGGTCTGTGGGGAGTTCTGGAATCTCAGAGGGGAACATAACCAGGAGAGGGGGGAAAAAAAAGAAAAAAAAAAAAAAACACAGAATACATGCCTAACCACAACTCCCAGTAGAGAAGTAGCCCAGATGCTCACACCCACCACCAGTGAGCAGCGGCTGAACAGGGAGGCATGGGTTGCATGCTTAGGGTAAGGACCAGGCCTGAATGCCCTGAGAACAATCTTGAACACCAGGAACCCAGAAAGGCAGCCTATTCTCTTCAAAAGGAGGTAGGACAAAATAAAAAGCCAAAAAGAGAGACAAAAGAGCTGGGGATGGAGATCTGTCCCAGGAAGGGAGTCATGAAGAAGTTTCCAAACACCAGGAAACCTTCTCACCAGCAGGTCTGTGGGGAGTTCTGGAATCTCAGAGGGGAACATAACCAGGAGAGGGGGGAAAAAAAAGAAAAAAAAAAAAAAACACAGAATACATGCCTAACCACAACTCCCAGTAGAGAAGTAGCCCAGATGCTCACACCCACCACCAGTGAGCAGCGGCTGAACAGGGAGGCATGGGTTGCATGCTTAGGGTAAGGACCAGGCCTGAATGCCCTGAGAACAATCTGAGGGAACTAACATGACACAGTAACAGAAACTGTGGGACAGCCAGAGAGAAAGAAAAAAAGAGAGAGAGAGAGAACTTTCCTGTGGTGTTGGAGAAAACTCTTGAGAGTCCCTTGGACTGCAAGGAGATCCAACCAGTCCATTCTGAAGGAGATCAGCCCTGGGATTTCTTTGGAAGGAATGATGTTGAAGCTGAAGCTCCAGTACTTTGGCCACCTCATGCGAAGAGTTGACTCATTGGAAAAGACTCTCATGCTGGGAGGGATTGAGGGCAGGGGAGAAGGGGACGACCGAGGATGAGATGGCTGGATGGCATCACCGACTCAATGGACACGAGTCTGAGTGAACTCCGGGAGTTGGTGATGGACCGGGAGACCTGGCGTGCTGCGATTCATGGGGTCGCAAAGAGTCGGACACGACTGAGTGACTGAACTGAACTAAACTGAAGGCAGAGCCAGGCCTGCTCACAGAACAAGGACTGAGCAAATACCAAGGAGAGCTAGCCGGCTGTGGACTGGCCCATCCCCCACCGGACACAGAGAGGCAGGCAGATGACAGCCAGAGCCTCAAGGCAAGAGGCAATCTCAGCCCCAGAGTCAGCATCCTCCACCGAACTGTGAGCAGGATCCCAGTTGCTAACCAAGTCTTCCTGGGATCCTGGACAGTCAACATCCGCCAGGAGGGCCGCAGCCAGAGATCAGCTCTCCAGAGGAGACACGTGGCAAACGTGAGACGGGGTTCTCCTGGTGCACCCAGGAAACTGAGCGGCTGGGACCAGGGAGGTGATTAAAATGCACCACCCTCCCACCTGGGAGAGTGGGCTCACCAAGCACCTTTTTGCCTGAGCTGCTCAAACCTGGGAAGGGCACAAATATCATGCCCAAATGAGTCTGTGCCTTTGTGGAGCACCCAAGAACCCAAACCTGAGCAGCTTAGACCTGGGAAGTGCACAAAACCCAGGGGCAGCTTTGGACAGTTCCCTGTAGAGCAACCTGGAGCCTGAGCAGTGTAGACCAGGAAAGCACACTCTCCGTGAGCTGGGGCAAACCCAGTGCGGTCCATACATGGTGAGCACTCCCCACACACACCAGTGATATTTGTTTGCAATGTTCTTCCCTCCCCACAGCACAACTGAACAAGTAAGCCTAAATAAGCGACTATCTTCGCCCCCTTGTGTCAGGGCAAAAATTAGACACTGAAGAGACTTGCAAACAGAGGAAGCCTAAAAAACAAAGAGGGAACTGCTTTGGAAGTGACAGATGCAACAGATTAAAACCCTTCTCATTGACTAAGCATTGAAGGGGCCTATAGACCTTGAGAAGAAGTATAAGCTGGAACAAGGAAGTATCTGAAACTGAAGTGACCCCACACTGCCCTCAACAACTCCAGAGAAATTCCTAGATACATTTTACTATTATCATTTTTTGATTAAATTTTTTTATTTTTAAGTTCTTTATTACTCCTTTAATTTTCATTTTTATAACCTACTATTACCTTGCAAAAAAATTCTATTTTTAAAGCAAATTTCATATATATATATATATTTTTATAATTTTTCTGATTTTGTTTTATATTTTTAATATTGTGTTTTTGAGAGTATAACCTATACTCTAGATTTTTAATCTTTGCTTTTTGGTATTTGTTATCAATTTTTTGCCTTTAAGAATCTAATCTTCAGTACTCATTTTTATTTAGGGGTGTGATTACTGGCTCGATTGCTCTCTCCCTTTTGACACTCCTTTTTCTCCCCTACATCACCTCTATCTCCTTCCTCCCTCTTCTCTTCTCTATGGAACTCCATGAACCTCTCTGGGTGTTCCAGACTGTGGAGTGCACATAGGGAATTGATTACTGGCTAGACTGCTCTCTCCTCTTTTGATTCCCCCTCTTCTCCTCCTGGTCACCTCTATCTCCCTCCTCCCTCTTCTCTTCTCTATGGAACTCCAAGAACCTCTCTGGGTGTTCCAGACTGTGGAGTGCACATAGGGAATTGATTACTGGCTAGATTGCTCTCTCCTCTTTTGATTCCCCCTCTTCTCCTCCTGGTCACCTCTATCTCCCTCCTCCCTCTTCTCTTCTCCATTAGTTCTGTGAACCTCTCTGAGTGACCCTCACTGTGGAAAATCTTTTCACTATTAACCTAGATGTTTTATCATCAGTGCTGTATGGATGTAGAAGTCTTGAGGCTACTGTAAGAATAAGACTAAAAGCCAGAGACAGGAGGCTTAAATCCAAAACTTGAGAACACCAGAAAACTCCTGACTCCAGGGAACATTAATTAACAAGAGCTCATCCAAAAGCCTCCACACCTACACTGAAACAAGCTCCATCCAAGAGCCAACAAGTTTCAGAACAAGACGTATCACACTAATTCTCTAGCAATGCAGGAACATAACCCTGAGCATTAATATACAGGCAGCCAAAAGTCACACCAAACCCATAGACACCTCAAAACTCACTACTGGACAATTCATTGCACTCCAGAGAGAAGAGATCCAGCTCCACCCACCACAACTTCCCTAACCAGGAAACCTTGACAAGCCACTCATCCAACCCCACCCACAGGGAGCAACCTCCACAATAAAGAGGAACCACAAACTCCCAGCATACAGAAAAGCAACCCCAAACACAGCAATCTAAACAAAATGAAAAGGCAGAAAAATATTCAGCAGGTAAAGAAACATGATAAGTGCCCACCAAACCAAACAAAAGAGGAGGAGATAGGGAGTCTACCTGAAAAAGAATTCAGAATAATGATAGTAAAGATGATCCAAAATCTTGAAAACAAAATGGAGTTACAGATAAAAATACTAGAGACAAGGATTAAGAAGATGCAAGAAATGTTTAACAAGGACCTAGAAGAAACAAAAAGAGTCAATCAATAATGAATAATGAGAGAGTCTATTCCTAGGCAGGTTGATAAGAAGTCTAGGGGTCCCCAAGGAGAGAAGGGTCTGGAATTCTCAAGGAGGAAAAAAGGACAAAAAGTCCTCTACATTCCTTAGGATTATATAACAATAATGTATCCTGCCTGAGGACAATCTCTGAATTAAACCTTCTGGTTAATCTTACTATCTTAAAATGTAAATTATGGGAGTAGGTCTGGTGAGGTCTTTACAACCTCCAGACATTCTTTGGATTCATTGGAGAGTATATAACTCCATTGCTAACACTAGCAAGGGGGTACTCTTTCTGCCCCCTTCTGATGCCTATGTCAGAAGCTTTCTCTATCTCCTTTATACTTTAATAAAACTTTATTACACAAAAGCTCTGAGTAATCAAGCCTCGTCTCTGGCCCCAGATTGAATTCTTCTCCTCTGGAGGCCAAGAATCCCAGCGTCTTTGTGGTTCAGCAACAACCTTTCAATAATGCAATAACTGAGATCAAAAACACTCTGGATGGAACCAACAGTAGAATAACTGGGGCAGAGGATAGGGTAAGTGAGGTAGAAGAATGGTGGAAATATGAAGCAGAGAGGAAAAAAGAAAAAAAGAATTAAAAGAAATGAGGACAACCTCAGAGACCTCTGGGACAATGTCAAATGCCCCAACATTCAAATCGCAGGAGTCCCAGAAGAAGACAAAAAGAAAGGCCAAGAGAAAATATTTGAGGAGATAATAGTTGAAAACTTTTCTAAAATGGGGAAGGAAATAGCCACCGGATCCACGAAACCCAGAGAGTAACAAGCAGGATAAATCCAAGGTGAAATACCCTGACTGATATTAATCAAATGAACAAAGATCAAACACAAGAGTAAATATTAAAAGCAGCAAGGGAAAAACAAAAAATAACACACAAGGGGATTCCCATAAGGATAACAGCTGATCTTTCAATAGAAACTCTTCAGGCCAGAGGGAATGGCAGGACATACTTAACGTGATGAAAGAGAAAAACCTACAACCCAGATTACTGTACCCAGCAAGGATCTCATTCAAATACGAAGGAGAAATCAAAAGCTTTACAGACAAG
Source organism: Aepyceros melampus (assembly GCA_006408695.1). Lineage (NCBI taxonomy): Eukaryota > Metazoa > Chordata > Mammalia > Artiodactyla > Bovidae > Aepyceros > Aepyceros melampus. The sequence goes on from SJXQ01008120.1 coordinate 191,088, forward strand.
CAAAAGCTGAGAGAATTCAGCACCACCAAATCAGCTCTTCAACAAATGCTAGAGGACTTTCTCTAGACAGGAAACACAGAAAAGGTTTATAAACTTGAACGCAAAACAACAAAGTAAATGGCAACGGGGTCATACCTATCAATAATTACCTTAAATGTAAACGGGTTGAATGCCCCAACCAAAAGACAAAGACTGGCTGAATGGACACAAAAATAAGACCCTTATATATGCTGTCTACAAGAGACCCACCTCAAAACAAGGGACACATACAGACTGAAAGTGAAGGGCTAGAAAAAGATATTTCACACAAATAGAGACCAAAAGAAAGCAGGAGTAGCAATACTCATACCAGATAAAGTGAAAATGAAGTCGTTCAGTCATGTCCAACTCTTTGAACCCCATGGACTGTAGTCTACCAGGCTCTCCACCCATGGAATTTTCCAGGCAAGCATACTAGAGTGGGTTGCCATTTCCTTCTTCAGGAGATCTTCCCAACACAGGGATTGAACCCCAGTCTCTTGCATTTTTGGCAGATGCTTTACTACCTGAGTCAGCAGGGAAGTCACCAGATAAAAGAGACTTTGAAATAAGAGCTGTGAAAAGAGACAAAAAGTGACACTACATAACAATCAAAGGATCAATCGAAGAAGAAGATGTAACAATTATAAATATATATTCACTCAACATAGGAGTACAACAATATGTAAGGCAAATGCTAACAATTGTCAAAGGGGGAATTAACAGTAACACAATAATAGTGGGAGACTTTAATACCCCACTCACACCTATGGATACATCAACTAAACAGAAAATTAGCAAGGAAGCATAAGTTCTAAATGGTACAATGGACCAGTTAGACCTAATTAATATCTATAGGACATTTCACCCTAAAACAATGAATTGGACTTTGTTTTCAAGTGCACGCAGAACCTTCTCCAGGATAGATCACATTCTGGGCCATAAATCTAACCTTGGTAAATTCAAAAAAATTGAAATCATTTCAAGCATCTTTTCAGATCACAGTGTGGTAAGATTAGATGTCAACTTTGGGGGGAAAACTATTAAAAATCCAAACATCTGGAGGCTAAAAAACATGCTTCAAAATAACCAACAAATCACAGGAGAAATCAAAAACGAAATTAAAATATGCACAGAAACAAATGAAAATGAAAACACAACAACCCAAAACCTGTGAGATTCAATAAAAGCAGTGCAAGGGGAAGGTTCATAGCAATACAGGCTTACCTCAAAAAACAAGAGGAAAAAAACAAATAAATTACATTTTATTTAACTTATATGCAGAGTACATAAAGAGAAATGCTGGACAGGAAGAAACAAAGCTGGAATCAAGATTGCTGGGAGAAATATCAATAACCTCAGATATGCAGATGACACCACGCTTATGGCAGAAAGTGAAGAGGAACTAAAAAGCCTCTTGATGAAAGTGAAAGAGGAGAGTGAAAAAGTTGGCTTAAAGCTCAACATTCAGAAAATGAAGATCATGACATCCGGTCTCATTACTTCATGAGAAATAGATGGGGAAACAGTGGAAACAGTGTCAGATTTTATTTTGGGGGGGCTCCAAAATCACTGCAGATGGTGATTGCAGCCATGAAATTAAAAGACGCTTACTCCTTGGGAGAAAAGTTATAACCAACCTAGATAGCATATTCAAAAGCAGAGACATTACTTTGCCGACTAAGGTCCGTCTAGTCAAGGCTATGGTTTTTCCAGTAGTAATGTATGGATGTGAGAGTTGGACTGTGAAGAAGGCTGAGCGCAGAAGAATTGATGCTTTAGAAGTGTGGTGTTGGAGAAGACTCTTGAGAGTACCTTGAACTGCAAGGAGATCCAACCAGTCCATTCTGAAGGAGATCAGCCCTGGGACTTCTTTGGAAAGAATGATGCTAAAGCTGAAGCTCCTGGATGTGAGAGTTGGACTGTGAAGAAGGCTGAGCGCAGAAGAATTGATGCTTTAGAAGTGTGGTGTTGGAGAAGACTCTTGAGAGTACCTTGAACTGCAAGGAGATCCAACCAGTCCATTCTGAAGGAGATCAGCCCTGGGACTTCTTTGGAAAGAATGATGCTAAAGCTGAAGCTCCAGTACTTTGGCCACCTCATGCGAAGAGTTGACTCACTGGAAAAGACTCTGATGCTTGGAGGGATTGGGGGCAGGAGGAGAAGGGGATGACAGAGGATGAGATGGCTGGATGGCATCACTGACTCAATGGATGTGAGTCTGAGTGAACTCCAGGAATTGGTGATGGACAGGGAGACCTGGCGTGCTGTGATTCATGGGGTCACAAGGAGTTAGACACGACTGAGTGACTGAACTGAACTGAACTTACATCTAAAGCAACTAGAAAAAGAAGACATCAAGAACCCCAGGGTTAGCAGAAGGAAAGAAATCATAAAAAAACAGGGTAGTAATAAATGAAAAAGAAACAAATGAGACTATAGAAGAAATGGAAAAAAAAAAAACTAAAAGCTGGTTCTTTGAGAAGATAAATAAAGTAGACAAACCATTAACTGAACTCATCAAGAAAAAATGGGAGAAAAATCAAAACAACAAAATTAGAAATGAAAATGGAGAAATCACAACAAAAATGACAGAAATACAAAGGATCATAAGAGACTACTATCAGCAAGCATATGCCTGTAAAATGGACAACTTGGAAGAAATGGACAAATTCTTAGAAAAATATAACCTTCCAAAACTGAACCAGGAAGAAATAGACAATCTTAACAGACCCATCACAAGCATGGAAATCGAAACTGTAATAAAAAATCTTACAACAAACAAAACCCCAGGTCCAGACAGCTTCACAGCTGAATTCTACCAAAAAATGTAGAGTAGAACTAACACCTATCCTAATCAAACTCTTCCAGAAAATTTCAGAGGAAGGTAAACTTTCAAACTCATTCTATGAGGCTAGCATCACCCTAATACCAAAACTTAACAAAGATGCCACAAAGGAAGAAAACTATAGCCCAATATCACTCAACATATATGCAAAAATCCTTAACAAAATTCTTGAAAACAGAATCAAACAACATATTTAAAAGATCATACTTCAT
>SJXQ01008121.1:0-15088 GCA_006408695.1 Aepyceros melampus
CTTTACTTTTGAGATTCTCATTATGTGTATGTTGATATGCAAGATGGTATTCCACAGCTCTCTGAGGTTCTGTTCATTTTTCTTAATTATTTTTTTCTGTTCTTTAGACTTGAGAAACTCTATTGGCCTCTATTCAAGTGAGGTGTTTTTGTCTTATGCCAGCTCAAATCTGATGTTTAACTCTTCTAGTGAATTTTTCATTTCAGTATTGTACTTTTCAACTCCATATTTCTGATTTTAAAATAATTTCTATCTCTTTATTAGTTTTTCAATTGGTAGACATTGTTATCATACTTTCCTTTAGTTCTTTAGGCATAGTTTTCTTTGGTTCTTTGAATATGTTGAAAATAGCTGATTGAGAATTTTGTGTAGTAAATCCAACCTCTGTGCTTGCTCAAGGACAGTTTCTATGGACTGCATATTTTCCTGTGCATGGGTCATATTTTTCTTCTCATGTTTCATAATTTTTTTGTTGAAAACTGGAAATAATAGATTGTGGAAACTCTGGGAATATGGTTCTACCCTCTTCTTCTTGTTGCTACTTTCTATTATTACTTGCTTAGTAACTTTTATGAATTAATTCTGTAAAGTCTGTACTCTTTGGCATGTTTGGCTATAGAAGTTTCTTTTCTGTTAGCTTAATTTTCAGCTAATAATTGGGTTGAAATTCCTTAAATGCCTCAAGTCAATAATTCTAGTCTTAGCTAAGAAATTCTGTATGTGTTTTGGTTATGCCTTTAGCACTCAGTCATGATTTATAATGCTATCACAGTTTTCACTTCCTGCCACTGCAGAGCCTCAATGTCAGCTAAAGGTTAGTGTTTGGAGACTTCTCATGTCAGGAAGCAACAGTTAGAACTGGACATGGAACAACTGGTTCCAAATAGGAAAAGGAGTCTGTCAAGGCTGTACATTGTCACCCTGCTGATTTAAATTCTATGTAGAGTACATCATGAGAAACGCTGGACTGGAAGAAACACAAGCTGGAATCAAGATTGCCGGGAAAAATATCAATAACCTCAGATATGCAAATGACATCACCCTTATGGCAGAAAGTGAAGAGGCGCTAAAAAGCCTCTTGATGAAAGTGAAAGAAGAGAGTTAAAAAGTTGGCTTAAAGCTCAACATTCAGAAAATGAAGATCATGGCATCTGGTCTTATCACTTCATGAGAAATAGATGGGGAAACAGTAGAAACAGTGTCAGACTTCATTTTTTTGGGCTCCAAAATCACTGCAGATGGTGACTGCAGCCATGAAATTAAAAGACGCTTACTCCTTGGAAGAAAAGTTATGACCAACCTAGATAGTATATTCAAAAGCAGAGACAATACTTTCCCGACTAAGGTCCATCTAGTCAAGGCTATGGTTTTTCCTGTGGTCATGTATGGATGTGAGAGTTGGACTATGAAGAAGGCTGAGCGCAGAAGAATTGATGCTTTCAAACTGTGGTGTTGGAGAAGACTCTTGAGAGTCCCTTGGACTGCAAGGAGATCCAACCAGTCCATTCTGAAGGAGATCAACCCTGGGATTTCTTTGGAAGGAATGATGCTAAAGCCGAAGCTCCAGTACTTTGGCTACCTCATGCAAAGAGTTGACTCATTGGAAAAGACCCTGATGCTGGGAGGCATTGGGGGCAGGAGGAGAAGGGGATGACCGAGGATGAGATGGCTGGATGGCATCATGGACTCAATGGACGTGAATCTGAGTGAACTCAGGGAGTTGGTGATGGACAGGGAGGCCTGGCGTACTGCGATTCATGGGGTCGCAAAGAGTCGGACACAACTAAGCAACTGAACTGAACTGAACTGAACATGTCTTTCCCGGACATGAGCTCAACCTTGGGATTATACCCCATCCTATGCGTGTATATAGCTTTTTAGATTCTTAGGGATATGTTGGAGCTTTTTAAAATTCCCTATGGACATTTCATTCTCTAACTTTTCCTTTCTTGTTTTTTTGGCTAGTTTTTATTTGCTCCAGTTGTGCTCACTACCTCAAGGAGCTGCATTGTTTAGCAATTGCTAAAGATTATTTTCACAAATCCTCCATGGAGAAGGCTGTCTGGATTTAGTGAGGTCTGAGTCAGGTCAAATAAAGACAAACCCTGAGAGCTGGGATTCATATATATGTATATATGTGCTAGACAGATAAATTAATGACAGTTTTCTGAGAATGATGTTTTGAAGGGGTTCCTAACATATTCTGCCCCCTCTAGTGTCTGTGGAGCTGTTAGAACGGGAATAGTGAAAGTTACAATGAAAAATGCCTCACTGTTCTCCATGATATTTAGTCTTTTTTCTTTAATAAATACTCCTCAAATTGTTACAATCTTTTGGTTAATTTTCAGAGTTCTGAAAATGTTGATCTTGACATATTTTTGTCAGCAATCTCACAATCTCGCAGCTTTTATGTGTGTGTGTGGAGAGGGGCTGGTTTGTAGAGGTCCTTGTTCTCTTTCCTGCTGATGTCACCACTGTTAATCTAATATTGATTACTATATCTGTGTTCCCATTTTACTTGACCTTCACCTGAATTTCCCTCAATACTTACCTCAAATTCAATATGTTTTAAATAGAACTAATAGTTTCTTCCCACAAATTTGCTCCTTCTTCCCATGTCCCTCTTAAAAGCTTTACTTCAAGGCCAGAGAAAATTAAGCTGGCAAAGCAGATGGAGGAGTCATTAGAATGATAGTAGAATCTAATTATAATTATCTGTTTTAATCTGGCACTGCTGGGTGTGAAAGGAATAAAAAGATTAGAAGTTGAAAATTTAGAAATTTGACACAATGAGATTAACACCAAACTCACCCCTGCCCCTATGACTCAAATGAATAATTCTCTCCCTTGTTCAATTAATTTTTTGCTCCATAGACCAGATGATTTGTGACCCATCTCATTGAATCCCCTATATGTATTAGATGTCCAATAAACAACTGTTTATTAATAGTATAAAACTTGCACATGGACTTTTTTTTATTCTTTCTCTCTGTCTCTCTCTCTATCAAACCTGGACTAGAAATCATATATTCTTTCACAGCTGGAAGTTTCTCCAAAAATCTATGAATATAATTACCTGTTTAAATATTTCATTGACATGTCAACCTGAATTATATACCAAAAATAGCCAAAATTAGAGTTTAGTATGTGATATATGTTCTAATACAATTTCATATCTCCTTGTGGGAATTTGATAAATATTAATTTTGCTGGGAGTCAAACTAGCATATGATGGCTAGTTTGACTCTCAATAATTCTGTTCTTATCCAGCTTTTACATTTCATAGAACCTTACAAAGCTGCTGGAAATCAAGGACAGGCATCTGCCACAATGAGATAAACAACAAAACTATTAAGCAGGAAATTTGGCCCATGCAGCTTACCTAAAAATGTGGTCTTTATTTAGATCTTTAAAAAAAATTTACATTGAAAGTCTAAAGACAAGCCCATGTGACAAAAGTACATATAAACTGCTTTTTATGGTGAATATTTTTTGCATTTCTTTACCATTTCTGTATATATGTATGTATATATGCATGAGAAAGAAAGAGATGTGTAGGCATGTTCAAAATTGTGCACCTTCTATATTTATTTCTCAAGCTAAAAGCTCCATAGAGTAATAGAATGGAAGATACAAAAAAGGGATTAAAATATATTAAGAGACACCTAGCAGTAAATACTTAAAATATTTAAATAATATTTGTAATTATTTGCTTTCTTATAGCGAAATAAAAAAGAAAAACATGCATTGCTCTGGAAAAATAAATTCTTTGAAAACAATGTTGTATGGAAGAATGAACAATGAATGAAAAATTTTCCTTCAAAATTAAGTGGTAATATAATGCAAATATGGACATTTAAGTCAATAATATTTATGTCTTTTGCAAAATAATAATCATATACACTGTCTAGTGTGTCACTTCAGTTCAGTTCAGTCTCAGTCATATCTGACTCTTTGCGACCTCATGGACTTCAGCACTCCAGGCCTCCCTGTCCATCACCAACTCCCAGAGTTTACCCAAACTCATGTCCATCCAGTCGGTGATGCCATCCAACCATCTCATCCTCTGTCGTCCCCTTCTCCTCCTGCCCCCGATCCCTCCCAGCATCAGGGTCTTTTCCAGTGAGTCAACTCTTCACACGAGGTGGCCAAAGTATTGGAGTTTCAGCTTCAACATCAGTCCTTCCAATGAATATTCAGGACTGATTTCCTTTAGGATGGACTGGTTGGATCTCCTTGCAATCCAAGGGACTCTCAAGAGTCTTTTCCAACACGACAGTTCAAAAGCATCAATTCTTTGGTACTCAGCTTTCTTCACAGTCCAACTCTCACATCCATACATGACTACTGGAAAAACCATAGCCTTGACTAGACGGACCTTTGTTGGCAAAGTAATGTCTCTGCTTTTTAATAGGCTGTCTAGGTTGGTCATAGATTTTCTTTCGAGGAGCAAGTGTCTTTTAATTTCATGGCTGCAGTCACCATCTGCAGTGATTTTGGTGCCCCCCAAAATAAAGTCTGTCAGTGTTTCCACTGTTTCCCCATTTGCCATAAAAGTGTGTCACTTAATGTCCTTTATTTTATTTAAGGAAATATTTATTTGATTAGCCCCTTACAAAAACTGAATCTACTATGTTATATATTAATTGGCTATAGATATGTCTTGCCATGGTTTAAGTATGTTGCTTTTAAATTTTTTAACTAGGTATAATTTGCAAATAGTAAAGTACACAGATCTTAAGTACATACAACTTGATGAATTTTTACCTACATCAAAATGTGGGACATCTGCAAAATATCACTAGACTCCCTCATGTCCCCTTTTAGTCAAAACACTTGCCCCAAAGCAACTGCTTTTCTAACCTCCTCAACATAGTCTTACCTGTTTTTGAACTGGTATAAATGGGATCATACCATATTTAGTCTCTTGTGTGTATATCCTTTCATTCCACAGTGTCTTGCTGCATGTAGGAATATTTCATTTTTCATTGTGTTATATCCCATTGTGTGAACATAGGCCAAATTATTTATGCAATCTACTGCTGATAGATATTTGACTTGGTTTCCAGTTTTATTTTTTTACTATTATGATTACTGCTCTCTGAACATTCTTGTATATATATATTTGTAGATAAAGCCACACATTTTTATTGGAATAGAACTGTTGGTTTTTTTTTTTTTTGTTTGTTTGTTTTAATTTGACCATACCACATGGCATGTGGGATCTTACTTCCCTGAACAGTGATTGAACATTGTGGCCCCAGCTTTGGAAGCATGGAGTCTTAACCACTGGACTGCCAGGGAAGTCCCAGACCTGCCATGTTTTATGACACGTGTATCACTTCATGGGAAATAGATGGGTAATCAGTGGAAACAGTGTCAGACTTAATTTTGAGGGGCTCCAAAATCACTGCAGATGGTGATTGCAGCCATGAAATTAAAAGATGCTTACTCCTTGGAAGAAAAGTTATGACCAACCTAGATAGCATATTCAAAAGCAGAGACATTACTTTGCCAACAAAGGTCTGTTTAGTCAAGGCTATGGTTTTTCCAGTGGTGATGTATGGATGTAAGAGTTGGACTGTGAAGAAAGCTGAGCGCTGAAGAATTGATGCTTTTGAACTGTCATATTGGAAAAGACTCTTGAGAGTCCCATGGACTGCAAGGAGATCCAAACAGTCCATCCTAAAGGAAATCAGTCCTGAATATTCATTGGAAGGATTGATGCTGAAGCTGAAATTCCAATACTTTGGCCACTTCATGTGAAGAGTTGACTCATTGGAAAAGACCCTGATGCTGGGAGGGATCGGGGGCAAGCGGAGAAGGGGACGACAGAGGATGAGATGGCTGGATGGCATCACCGACTGGATGGACATGAGTTTGGGTAAACCTGGGAGTTGATGATGGACAGGGAGGCCTGGCATGCTGTGATTCATGGGGTAGCAGAGAGTTGGACATGACTGAGCAACTGAACTGTAGTTTTAATAGATATAACTAATTTTTTTCCCAAAGTGATTTTGTCAATTTGCATTTCCACTAGCAATATGTGACAGTTCCAGTTGCTCTACATCATGCACATTGCTTTTTAATTATCTCATTCAAAACATAGGTCCTTTTAATTCATTTGAGTTTTATTAGAAGCAAGGTTTGTTTGTTGTTGTTGTTGTTTTTGAGAAAATCACATTTCAACTAATTCTAAGCCAATTTCAGTTGTTGGGGATGTGGGGTTCTCCCAAGTATATAATCTTTTACAAATAAGAAACCCAGATTCTTTTTTCACTTGGGTGCTCCAGATCTTAGCTATGGCCTGTGGGATCTAGTTCACTCGCCAGGGATCAAACCTGGGCCCCCTGCATTGGGAGCATGGAGTCTTAACCACTAGATCACCAGGGAAGTCCTAAGAAACCCAGAGTATTTTTTCAATAGAAATGATACAGACTTCTACCGCAAATTGCTTTGCTCCACGTGATAATGAGAAAATCTCAACTTAGACATTTTTTAAAATATTCATTTTATTAAAAGAAAATACACCTATTGAAGGGGATTGTTTAGTATGGAGGAAATAAGACAACAGACCAAGAGCCTATTTGCGACACCCAAGTAATCAATATGAAAAGTAAAAACTCAAGTATAGTGTTCTCTAGAATGAGCCAGAAGCAGTCTGATGCAAGTGTATGCCTTTATTTGTCCTTTTATTTATGTCTCAGGCAAATCTCTCTCAGACTTAGTGAAGAACAGGCAGATTTCACACACTATAGCTGTTATCAAGTCTCATGGGAGTGGCTGAAGAAGAAAATCAAGCACAGGCTCTATCATGCTGGGATTTCCATTTAGAGTCATGATAATTTCCATTATATTTCATAATGCAAAGCGTTACTTTGAATCTGGGAGTCTTAGCATAATCATTATTTTCAGTGCTTTAAACAACATATACTATCATTAGGAGTGTGTTTAGTTAATGCTTTGAAGTGTATCACCAAAATTAGATGGCATTAAAATATAGTTCCTTCTGAAGAAATGTTATAGCTCTGTGAAACAGTGCAGAGGTAAAGCTATTTAACAGAGTAAATATTTTTTCATAGTCCATGGAAAACTAAAAACAATCCTACCTTTTGAAGTAATTCTTGAACTTTTTTCTAATCTGTTTACAAATTAGATGTTTATGTTTTAATCTATAAATTACCTGTTAATGTACAGGATGATCAGGCCATGCATGTGTGGACAGTTACAAGGCATGGCATTGTATGTTGGGTCTTGTTTCACTCAATTACTTGACATTCATCTATCAAATGCCACTCGGTCATGTCCTTTGTATATATAGCATTAGTCCTGTCGGTATCATGTGGGTTCTATGAAATACCTTTCAGTTTCTTTATGAGCTTGGTTTTTAAATGGATATTATATCTCCCAGTACCCATCATATTTAGTAGTACTGAAGGAAGGATGGTTTAAGTGGTAATATCATGTTTAATGCCTCTAAGTGCTAAATTCTGCCTTTGGAAATAGAAACATCTTCAAAAGATACACATAATTTGGGGCTTCAAAATGCCCGGTTTGCTTATGTCTCATAAAGATTCTTTTTAACAGTTTATCTCATTAACAGCCCTTTGGGCTTATCAGTTCAGGCTGTGTTTTCCCACTGGTACATCATTTACAGTGTCCTAAACATATTTTCACAACATTCACCTGGCAATATCAGCTGAGAGAAAAATCTTCAGACTGTAAAGAAACACCGGGATACCATGAATTCTTAAACAATACACCAAACTACAAGATGGTGTGTACATCTTTTTGAAAATATCCTTAACGATAAGTAACCAGGAAAAGACACTATAGATCAAGGACTTCGACTGACGCTCCCTTCCCGTTTTGGGAAGGTATTAGTGTGGTGGTCAAGCTGTATGATTGCTGTTTCCCTGGGGGAAGATGGTTTTGTTCTCTGATGTTCATCTAGAAATAGGAACAAGCTAATCATGTATCATCTGGTGGAAGGTCTCCTTTATTGAACAAATAAAAATGACTTATAATTAGTGCACATACATGCTTTTCTAATGCGACCACACCAAGAATCAATCCATTCCCTTCATAGGCAAATGAATAGTTTCTTCTCTAATCTCCATTAATACATTCATTTGTTCAACAAGTTCCCCTTCCCCTGCTTTGTAAAGTGACCTTTAAGCTTTTGCCAGAATTTCTGTATTGTTTTACACAGATTGCATTTTATTACTTGGAGTACACATTAGGTCTCTCAGTGTATCCCCTGGAGGTGTGGTTGGAACTCAGGCTGAATGGCATTTCATTGTGGTCCAGGTCCTTGGTACCCAAACTAAGTTATGGTATCCAGATAATCAGTATTAATATCACTTCAGAACATGTTCAAATTTCTAGTGCCCTTAACCAGATCTTTTGAATCACAATCCTCAGATGAGGTGGAACACCAGTAGTCTTCATTGTAACAAATATTCCAGAAGAATCTGTATGCTTAAATGTAGAAAGCACCTTTCAAGGTATAGTTGTCATGTGTTGTGCTGTGCTAAGTCACTTCAGTCATATCTGACTCTTTGTGACCCCAAGGACTGTAGCTTGCCAGTCAACAGGGTTCTCCAGGCAAGAATACAAGAATTTGTGTCCATTTTCTTCTTCAGGGGAATCTTCCTGAACCAGGGATCAAACCTCTGTCTCTTAAGTCTCCTGCATTGGCAGGTGAGTTCTTTACCATTAGCGCCACCTGGATAGTTATCATAGTTTTAGAATATTCTGCCACAATCCCTTCATCTCCTTGCCTTTGGGTGAACTATACTTTCTCTCTGAAATTCCTCTTCTTTTGTCTACTGTTGAAAAAAGCCTGCAAGCTCCTTCCTTCAGTGAAGTGAAAGTCAAGTCGCTCAGTCATGTCCGACTCTTTGTGATCCCATGGACTATAGTCTACCAGGCTTCTCTGTCCATGGGATTTTCCGGCAAGAGTACTGGAGTGGGTTGCCATTTCCTTCTCCAGGGGATCTTCCTGACCCAGGGATAGAACCCAGGTCTCCTGCATTGCAGGCAGACGCTTTACCCTCTGAGCCACCAGGGAAGCCCAGTAGCCAGTTCTTATTCACTCTTTATAAGTTACTCCAAGGAAGCTTGTCCGTACCATAAAATGTACCTCTTCCCTTGGGAAGTGGTGCTTTTCTTGCTCCCTCCCTTTGCATGCTGTGCACATCACATCTGTGTAACCACATAAGCCTTTTGACAGTTATGTAACAAGGTAAGATCTTCCTTCTTACTATGGTCAACTCCTGGAAATCAAGGGTTGCAACTTATCCCTGTTGCTGAAAATAGAGCTTGATATTCAGTAAGAGGCAGAAAGAATCAATGAGCTGGAAAACAGAGCAGTAGAAATTACTCAAACAAAACAGGAAAAAAAATAGACTAAAATAAATAATAGAACTCCAGGGACATGTAGAACTATAACAGAAGATCTAACATTTGTGTCATCAAACTGTTAGGAGAGGAGAAATAAGGTTGGGCTGAAATGTCCTAGAAGAAATACTACTCTGCAATAAAGAGAAATGAACTATTGACACATGCAACACCTTGGATGGCTAGCAAGAGTATTATGCTGAGCGAAAAAAAGCAACCTCAACAGGTTACATACTACATGATCTAATTTATAAAACATTCTTTATGTGACAAAATTATAAAGACCAGATTAGTTGTTGCCAAGGTTTAAGATGGAGAAGGCGATGGCACCCCACTCCGGTAATTTTCCCTGGAAAATCTCATGGACAGAGGAGCCTGGTAGGCTGCGGTCCATGGGGTCACGAAGAGTTGGATACGACTGAGCAACTTCCCTTTCACTTTAATGGTTTGGGGAGGGGGTTGATGAGACTATAAAGGGATAGAATGAGGGAGATCATTGTGGTGATGGAACAGTTCACTTGATTGCAGCAGTGGTTACTCAAACCTACATATGTGATAAAATAATAGAGAACTATGCCATGTTGCACCAATGTTAATTTCTGGCTTTGATACTGCACTACAGTTGCATTAGTTGTCACCACTCTGGGAAATTGGGTGAGGGGATGTGGAGAGTCTCTGTGTGCTACATTTACAACTTCCTGTGAATATATATTTATTTCATAATAAATTATTTTAGATTGGCTTAATAACAGGCATTAGGTAATGAGAAAGGGAATGAGAGTTGGGGATCAGAGTTGTACTTCTAGGCTTCCCAGGTGGTGCTAGTGGTAAAGAACCTGTCTGCCAATGCAGCAGACATAAGAGATGTGGGTCCAATCCTCGGGTTGGGAAGATCCCCTGGAGGAGGGCATGACAACCCACTCCAGTATTCTTGCCTGGAGAATCCCATGGACAGAGGAGCCTGGCAGGCTACAGTCCATAGGGTCACAAAGAGTTGGACATGACAGAAGTGACTTTGCATGCACACGTGCACGTTGTAAATCCTAGTGCCAAGAGCCAAAGAGAATTCAAGAAAGAATTTATGCTTGCTCACTTTGAAACCTCCAGGGAAGGGATCCTGGAGATAGTTGGGAGAAAAAATTTCTTTCTCTTAAAGTACTAGGACACAAAGAAGACCCACACTAGGTTGGGAAATCCTTCAGGGCCATACTTGTGATATATTTGACAGTTGCTTCAAAGAAAAATATCTGTGGAATGGACAAATGAATCAATGAGAGTGCCAGGTCCCAAGGAATGGCTTGTTGGCTGCAGTCAGAGAGAAGATCTAGAATTAGGCTTTGGGGAAGAAGAAGAATTACAATGTGTCTCAGGGAAGTTCTTATCAGAACTTCTCTCTCTCTTAACACTAATATTGCAGATTTCTGGATGTATGGTGTCTAACATTTCAAATTAGGAAGAGAGGAAAGAATGAGGCTTAGGTCCTGAATTCATGTTGTCAAAGCAGCTGATAGTCTTGCCGAACTTGTAGTGTCAGGATCAAGAATCTGTATGCTGAGACATTTGCTATACTTTTGTAAATTCTTCACATTGTTGTTGTTTTCATTCACTCAGTTGTGCCCCGCTCTTTGTGACCCCACGGATTGCAGCATGCCAGGCTTCCCTGTCCTTCAGTATCTCCAGGAGTTTGCTCAAATTCACAACCATTGAGTCGATGATGCCATCCAACCATCTCATCCCCTGTCATCCCCTTCTCCCCCTGCCCTCAATCTTTCCCAGCATCAAGGTCTTTTCCCCTGAGTTGGCTCTTTGCACCTGGTGGCCAAAGTATTGGAGCTTCAGCTTCAGCATCAGTCCTTCCAATGAGTATTTGGTGTTGATTTCCTTCAGGATTGACTGATTTGATTGTCTTGCAGTCCAAGGGACTCTCAAGAGTCTTTTCCAGCACTGCAGTTTGAAAGCATCAATATTTTGGTGCTCAGCGTTCTTTATGGTTCAACTCTCTCAATTCTCAGTAAAGTTATTTATAAAATTCTAATTTGTCATGAATATCATGAGGTGGATTGATCTGCCCATGTGCCACAGAGCTTAGGAGTCAAGTATAGAGGCCAGATCACAATAGCAGAAGATTTATAAGCAGAACATCAGGGAAAAAAAACCAAAGAGAAATAATGCAGTTGCAGTTACTGAGGTGGACCCTCCTAGAGTGAAAGTGACAGAGAGACATCAGAGAAAGTTGCAAATTCTGTTTTCAACCCCAGAAGCATGGTCATTGCCATGGGCCCTGGGAATTGTTCAGCCTATAAATGTGTTAGTCTAATTTGGTTTGCTTGGGCCTGTCTACACATCAAAATACATGACAATAGAATAAAATATACTTACTGCCACCCTCCCCCAGCAGGGATCAGCATGCCACTCAGACAATAATAGTTCTGTCCCATAAAATGGTCAACAACCTATAAAATCACTTCATGAGGAGTAACAGACTTGATTTAAAAGCCACAAAGCTACAGTGACCACTTAGATTTTAAAAGTAATGCAAAGTGCAATAAGAATCTGTCTTAAAACATTTTTGAGGTGAATATTAAATCTACATAAATTCTGTCATTCAATGCTTTTGTAGAGGCATGTGAACTTTAAGGCATTGAATAGGCAGATATTTAGTGAATGCCTTCTGAGGCAAAGCATTTTATATCTCAAGGATCATAGAAAGATGTAATTTTGTTAAATTTTTTATAAAGGTATCTGTATGTGTGTGTGTGTGAAAGAGAGAGAGAGACAGAGAGAGAGAGAGACAGATAGAAAGAGACAGAGAGAGACGTGAGCCTTCCCAAGCTTACCCCAGCCTTATATTCATTCCTTAACCCAGAGTCCTCTGTTCCCACCATCTTGAAACTCACATACATGACCTTTTGTGGTTGTTGTTCAGTTGCTAAGTCATGTCTGACTCTTTTGTGATCCCTGCCAGGCTCCTCTGTCCATGGGATTCTCTAGGCAAGAACACTGGACTGGGTTGCCATGCCCTCTTCCAGGGGATCTTCCTGACCCAGGGATTGAACCCGGGTCTCCTGTATTGCTGGCAGATTCTTTACCACTCAGCCACCAGGGAAGTCTGACACAACAGTAAAGGGTTCTGAAATCCTGAAAGAAGATGCATAGGCAGCAGCAAATGAGAGTCATCCACTGACCATCCAAAAGGACTATAAGCTTCCTGAAGTTCGGGATGATGTCCTCTTTGCTCCTGTCTGATAACCTACACTTGAATAGAATTTTATGCATAAGAAACTTTCCATACATGTCAGTTCAACAAAGGGGTGAATGAGGAAGTGGCACCTCTCTTCTGAGGAATACAGAAATGTTTATGTACTATTTGACATGGCATATTGTCACTACCTCTTACAGAATGTTTCAAGACTTATCAAAATTACTGGTTGCTACCCAAACAAGGAAGTAAAAAGGGACGGAAACATCCGTGAACCCCAGAGTGCTTCACTTCCCCCCCCCATAGGATTGATTTCAGTCTTCAGAGATGTTCTTCAACTTCTTCCAAGTGGGTAAAAAAATGGAAGCTTATGACTTTCAAAAAGGAAACTATCATAGCCCATTTTTTTCTGTTTTTAAATATTTGGAAGCATCTTATGGAAAATGGAATGTATAGTAATGATATACATAATAACATGAGATGAGAGTTTATTGAAACCTCAGGACTGAATACTGACACTTGTGTGTTTCCAGCATGAGAGTGGTCCCAGGAGCTGTAAAGGAGACTGCTCAGAGCATTTGAGATAGAGAATCACTTTTCTTGTCAGTCAAAAAGCAGTTACCTCCCTTTTCTGTATGTTTGGGTAAAAGTCACTAGATCAAAAGAAAAACTAAATCTTAGAAAATTTTGAATTGGACCATGTGCCCAGATGGACACAAGCCAGAGAAGTACATCATTAGAAAGTATGACTTTGTCATATTATAAAATGCAGATCCAGGAAATGCAGTTGAGGTTTCACACTCTGATGCATTTATTTTTTGGTAACTGACTTTAGGAAAGAATCATTACATGAAGAGAAAAAAAATAAATGTAAATACTCTTGCCTTTTTCATCTCTTTCTTTTTGATGTGATCTCCGGAAGATTTTCTTGACTTTATCTTCCATCTTATACATATTTTTTAAATTTCAGAAGTCATTGTATTCATTTATTTCATGAAGCTCTTTCTTGTTCTTTTTCTCTCAGCCTCCTTTTCCTGTTGCATCAATATGTTTTTTAAAATACTAAGTGCTTTTGTTTTCCAACTTGTCTCTTTTCTCTGGGGTTTATTTTTATGCATTTTCCTTGAACTTTCTGCTCCATGATGAATGTTCTAATTAAATACCTGGTAATGTGTGGTAAAGAGAAGCAAAAGAAAAAGAATAAAAAGCAGATTTGGAAACTTACAAATGTAAGACTCTACAGGAGCTCAATGCGGTACTCTGTGATGACCAAGAGGGGTGGGATGGGAGGTTGGAGAGGGAGGAAAGAAAGTGAAATTCGCTCAGTCGTGTCTGACTCTTTGCAACCCCATGGAATTCTCCAGGCCAGAATACTGGAGTGGGTAGCCGTTCTCTTCTCCAGGAGAATCTTCCCAACCCAGGGATTGAATCCAGATTGCCTGCATTGTGGGCAGATTCTTTACCACAGAGCTATCAGGGAAGCCCTTCGAGAGGGCAGAGACATATGTATACTTCTGGCTGATTCATATTGTTGTATGGCAGAAGTTAGTACAATATTGTAAAGCAATTGTCCTCCAATTAGAAATAAATTTTAAAAAGTAAGACTCTAGAGTAGAAGGTTAATTTTATATTCATTATTTATTTTCAAAAAATAATTCCAACCACAGTCATTGCTGGTCACTGACTTTGAGAAGCTGGAAGCAGAAGGATTTTATTCCAATATGAGGGACTTCCAATTCTATGTTACATATTTATTCCTTTAACCAGTTTACTGATAATGCCTCATTTACTGATTGCTAGATAATTGCACTATTTTAAAAATAGTTTTGCTTGCTTAAAGTGTTTTGACAGTGATGTTAACTAAACTGTTAACTAATTTTGCTGAGATGGTCTACCTTTTAGCACTATAATACATAAATATAATTAATGCTGTCAGTTGCCTTTTTTCTATATTGCAAAACAATCATGTTTTGAATAAAAAAATTTATATAATAAGCTACATAAGAAATATAAAGTGTGTTCGTTCATGTTCAAAATATAGAACCAAGGCTTTCATGTTTCTTCTTAATATTGCTTCCTAGTTATAACAGTCTTCTACAATTGTACATTGTACCTCCTGCTTTCTCTAAAACAGAGGTCTGACATTCTCTAAAACCCTGAACCAAGGGGTGCTTTTGTGGGAGTACAGGCTGTTTATGACCTTGGAGCACTATGAGACAAGATGGGGTTTGGGGGTCACTAGGCACTGCCTCTGTTCCCTCTCATGAGGATGACAATGTGCCCTTGCTGGGGCTGAGTTTGTTTAAAAAACTAGGTGTTTTGGATAGCATGTTAGCAAAATAAAAGACCTACTCAAACTGGGCAATTTGAGGAGAATTTAATTAAATTTATTATTTATTTAAATGTATTTTTATCATTTTAACATTTATTTTCCTTTTTATTTTTAGATATATTTAAACACATTATTTATTTATAAATACATTGTTT
>SJXQ01008121.1:15321-93657 GCA_006408695.1 Aepyceros melampus
TTTTTAAATTTTATTTATTTTAAATTTGTTGTTTATTTTAAATGTATTATTTGTTTAAATTTATTATTTTAAGTGTATAGTTTAAGTTTATTTATAATTTTTAAATTTATTCATGTATTTATTTATCAAATAAAAGGAATAGTTGCAAATGTATGGGCACAAGGGATTAAAAAAAGTCAACGAAGGACAATATAGTTCTTTACATCTGGCAATAGTGAGACCCATAAGCACCCTCTGGCTTGAAAGTACAAAAGAAGGGCACTCAGAGAGAAGATATATACTAAGAAGACTGACTGAAAGAAGTTGTGGCCTTCAGTAGAGAAAAGTAGCCAGCCCATCGTGATCCTGTAGAGAGAAAGACAGGGAAATAAAAATATCCCTCTTCATTCTTCTCCCATATTCCCATCTCAGCCAGGTCTCCCATTGGCTGAACTCAACCAGATGCCAGAGGGCAAAGAAGCCCACTGCTATTGTTCTCACAAGCCAGTTTCCTTTGGCACAGAGTAGGTAGAGATCTGGGTCAGGCAATGGAAAATACCCAGCACAACATGAAGCCTCATGTTTATAAAAAAAATTCCTTAAGTGGAGTCATTGGTGTAAGTACTTCTGGAACAGTAAGGTAAATACATAAATTCAAAAGAAAGTAGGATAGCAAGCTCTTGATTATTTCTCCATTCTAGAAAGCCTCTCAGAGAAGGCAATGGCACCCAAATCCAGTACTTTTGCCTGGAAAATCCCATGGACAGAGGAGCCTGATAGGCTGCTGTCCATGGGGTCGCGAAGAGTCGGACACGACTGAACGACTTCTCTTTCACTTTTCACTTCCATGCATTGGAGAAGGAAATGGCAACCCATCCAGTGTTCTTGCCTGGAGGATCCCAGGGACGGGGGAGCCTGGTGGGCTGCCGTCTATGGGGTCGCACAGAGTCAGACACGACTGACGCAACTTAGCAGCAGCAGCAGAAAGCCTCTACCTGCATGGAAAGTGACAGGCAGTCTCATAACCCATAGAAAAGCCAGCATGAAGGCAAAATCTGGTAAAGATATATATCTGCTTATGCTCTGTGTAGTCATCTTTTTCTATCACCTTGCTAAAATAATTGACAATTTCTATCTTAAGTATATATTTATATGTTTGTGTGCTTTTTCTACCCATCAATTCACAGCCTGCCTGAAACACTATATTTCTCAAACATACAAATGTTTCATGGTACACATATACTTGCCCTTTAACCATAGACATATACATCATTTAAGTTTACTAAAGGTTATACCTTATGAAATACAAGTGGAGTATTATTCACTTGATCACTGTTGACTCTAATATTTATTTATTTATTTTTACACTTTTAAAAATTATAGTTGATTTACAATGTTGTATTAATTCTGCTATATAGCAAAGTATTCAGGTATATATATACACACATATATAAATATATATTCTTTTTCATATTCTTTTCCATTATGGTTTATCACAGGATATTTAATATAGTTCCCTGTGTGTAGGACCTTGTTATTTATCCATTCTATATATTAGACTTTGCATCTGTTAAACCCCAAATTCTCAATCCATCCCTGCCCTCCCCCCACCCCCTTGGCCATCACAAATTTGTTCTCTATGTCTGTGTTGATGCTAGTATTTAATTTTCATAATTAATATCCATAATTATTAATAATTATAGTAAATTATTCTATCTTTAGATGGAGAAGGAATCCTGGATAGTGACCAGTGAGGGCAAGACAGACAGCTGCAATGAAGGAAACTGATAAGAAAAGGGAAAGTGTTTACAGTGGAATGCTACCTTTCTGTCACTGTGGAACATATCCTGACATGGGTGTATTACCTTGGTGTGAGGGTTATTAGCCAGAGACAGATCTAGGATCTGTAGGGTCTAAAGATTATTATGTCCTTGTTCCATTACAACCTCTGGCCCTGCACTGGCATAGCAGTGCTGGATTTGTTGGCATAATGAGTGATGGAAGTATTTCTGGAAGCCAGGCTTACTCTTGATTGGCTAATATTACCTTAACTCACCACAGAAGTGACTGTCTCCCATGTAAATATACTTCACTAACTCTACATGAAAAGTAAACCCAACTTAAGATCCCTTTAACAGAATCCCCAAAAATGTCTGTGGCCACATCATTGCTACCCTGACACAAGTGTAAATATGACAAAAGGAAACTGTCACAAAAGTAGTCAGTGGTTAACCAACTATTATTAAAATATCTTATTTTGTAACTTTTACATCTGTTGTGAATGTGCTGTGAATATATTGTTCAGGCCTCTTCTGTGGCCTTGGAAAGGAACTGTGTAAACTCAATTAGCTTCATGATAAACTCACGTTAGGTAATGAAATAAACTGCACAGTGCCTCACCCTCCTCCCATGGAGGTGACAAGAAGAGGATCCAAGGCTAAGTTAATCTGCTGTGTTTCCCATAGAATGATGGTGAAATTTGGAAATTCAAGTTCTGAATCCTTCCCAATTACCACTCAGCCTCTCATGGTTTAGGGAGTTGGGGAGAATGCGTATAGATAATGGCTAAGATAACTTTCTCTTGTATTCGTTCATTAAACAGGTATCTACTGATTGTTCATTATGTGTCAGACACTATTTGAGATGATAGGAATAAAATGGTAAGTAAAACAGATGCAGTGTCTGTCTTCAGCAATCTTAAAGTCTAATGAAGGACAAGCAACTTACATCTTTATGTAGAGTATATCATGTACTCTGTGATATGAAAAATCATAGAGTAACTCATCAACCCTCCTGTTCCTATCTTGGTACAAAGCACTGGTATATATTCTTGCTACATAGTTCTCTAAAGTCCTGCCAATGGTCTTAGTATCTCTGGTCTCTTCTTGTCCCTGAAAAATGAGAGAAAATGAAGATAAAAATTTCAAGGAGTGAAGAATGTAGAAACTGAGAAATCAACCCATTTCCAAGCCTTTGTTCTTTCTTTTGGAATGTCCAATCTTGTGATCCTTTGGATGGATAGTGTAAAGGAGTATAGTCTCTGATACTCAACCAATCATCAGTGATGAGTGTTAAGAGAATAGGTACCATGTGAGGCTTCTTCTATTTTAGACTCTCATATTATTCCTATTGTAATGGCTGCAAAGCATTTGTAAACTATGTAAAGGCTCTCATTATTGAATGGAGACAAAGATAAAGACTTCACTTTATGTTCACCCTTGCCTCAGACTTTCAGAAAGCCATCTAATTTCTCAGCATATCAGATGCATATCAGTCAAACAAGGTCAACTACAAAAATTCATTACTTATCTTACTGGAATACAAACTGATCTAAGTATTACAGCTGTGAATCAATGGCATTTCCAGAGGGCTTGTCTATGGTTGGGAGAAATTAAGCAGAACTCAATGAGCTCTAAAGAAAGGACAGCCATACAAAGTCATGCATAGCTAAGAAGGAATGAATTAAAAGGAAATCCTTGGTCAGGAAGACATTTGAATTAATATTGAATACTGAGTCAGTACTAGCATCAACAATCACTAATCAAGCCACATGTGATCTATTCTCATGAATCTTTGACTACTTGATCATTGTCTGTCTTCAGATATATCTTTCCAGGAATGTTGATATTCTGGAAATGGTGATGAGAATTCCACTGTCAAGTAACAGCTGCAGTGATGTCATAAATATGCAAATAATTGATTGTGTCTGCCAAGCATTTTAATTAATTTTTATTTTTTAGTTTGTTTTGCTTTACAATACTGTATTTGTTTTGCTATACATTGACATGAATCAGCCACGAGTCTTTAGAAACATCAAAGCATGATTAAAGAACACTTGAATTTTAATCCCGGCTCTGCAACTTTCTGGGTGGTATATGTGCCCTTGCACAAGTTACTTGACTTCTTTGAACTTCAGTTTTTCTAACCTATGAAATAATAGTTTTTGTAGGATTGTTTTCATAATTTAAAGAAATGTTATACTCAACATAAAGCATGTGCCATAAAATAAGCACTCGATGAATGGTTAAGTTCAGTTCAGTTCAGTTGCTCAGTCATGTCCGACTCTGCGACCCCATGAACTGCAGCATGCCAGGTCTCCCTGTCCATCACCAATTCATGGAGTTCACCCAAACTCATGTCCATTGAGTCGGTGATGCCATCCAGCCATCTCATCCTCTGTCATCCACTTCTCCTCCTGCCGCCAATCCCTCCCAGCATCAGAGTCTTTTCCAATGAGTCAACTCTTCGCATGAGATGGCCAAAGTATTGGAGTTTCAGCTTTAGCATCAGTCCTTCCAATGAATATTCAGGACTTATTTCATTTGGGATGGACTGGTTGAATCTCCTTGCAGTCCAAGGGACTCTCAGGAGTCTTTTCCAACACCACAGTTCAAAAGCATCAATTCTTTGGCACTCAGCTTTCTTTACAGTCCAACTCTCGCATCCATACATGACCACTGGAAAAACCATAGCCTTGATTAGACGGACCTTGTTGGCAAAGTAATGTCTTTGCTTTTGAATAAATGGTAGGTATTACTAATTATGAATTTCAGCACAATAATAAACTTTTAAAATCACTTCTTTCTAGTGTTTAAACTTTGAGCTAGGAAAGACATTCTCACAAGTTTATCATGATTTGTAAACAAGAGCCAACTGCTCTATAGCAATTATTTTGCTAGGAAGTAAGCAAGGTCATAAATCAATAATGACTCCTGCAACCTCAGGACTTATTGATCTTGCTGTTTATCTTCTGTAATGTTCCTGGAAACCCCAATTATTTTGGGAAGTTACCCAAACTAGTTTACCCATTATTCTATATTAGTTTTGTTAGTAACAAGTTATGAGAGCATTTGATTGATTTTCTTGGAAAAACAATCCCTTTATTGTACAATAGAGATATTACTTTAGCCAATAAATTTCTTAGCATATTCTATTTTTTAAGAAGGACAAAATGGGATAAAGAGCACGAGATTCTTTTCAGTGCATGTGCTTATGATAAGTACCGTTTTTGCTGGGTATCACAGTTGAGAATTACAGAGCACTTTAACTAAAAATCTCTAGGAATACATGAAAAAGCAGTTCATCTTAGGGGTCTGGCCATTTGCAATGTTTTGAAGTAGGAGAATCTTTTAATACACCTGATTTTGTTCCCTAATTTTAAGTATAATGCTTAAGTATAATGCTATAATTCTCAGTATAATGTTTGGTGTGGAGTAAATGCCCAGTAAAAGTTTGTTTAATGAATGAGTAACTGAATGAATAAGACCAGGAACAAGTAAAATCATGAATGCATTAAGAGTCACACACTATAAATGCTGGTGCACGTGTGCATGTGCTCAGTTGTGTCCAACTCTTTGTGACCCCATGGATTGTAGCCTGCCAGGCTCCTCTGTCCATGGGATTTCCCAAGAAAGAATACTGGAGTGGGTTGCCATTTCCTTCTCTAGGGGATCTTCTTGGCCCAGGGATTGAACCTGGGTCTCCTGCATTGGCAGGCAGATTCTTTACCACTAGCCACCTGGTAAGCCCATAAAGGCTTATGAGGGTAGCTCTGCTTCCCAGTACAAATGTTTTCTTAGATTTATAGACATATTTAAAGGCCTGTGTCTTTAACACTGGATTCTCTATTTCTTTTTTCAATTTATTCCATCTGACAAGTAGTCTCTATGAGGCACAAAAATTGTTTTGTGTGATTGTAAGGTAGCTTGAATTTGAGCCAAAGGGACCTATTTATTAAAACAAAATAGAGTATGAAGGAGGTTAGTGCTTCCCCAAACTAGTCTCATAGAAAAATCATCTGAAACACATGTCAAAAATATAAATTCTTAGCCATCATCTGAGAATCTCCAAAGGTAGTACAAGAGTTTCTTCTGACCAAGCAGGTTGGGCAAAGACTTGGGTAGTGGATGACTGTCATCTTATCAGAAGACTGATGAAGCTTACTTGATGTAGCAATTGACTGGAAAAAAAAAAAAGGAAAGCACAACCTGAAAGTTGAGAATTATGTTTTATTCTGTGGATTTACTGAGCCCTTAACCCTTAAGCCCCTCAAATAGCTCTAAGGGACTGCTCTAAAGAGATAAGAGAAGAGCCAGAATATATGGGAATTTTTGAAAAAAACAAAACAAAACAAAACAAAAAAGCAAACACCCAGTTAGACAAACATCAAAAGATCACTGCTAATTATAAAAATGATGCTTTTTAACTGTCGTGTTGGAGGAGACTCTTGAGAGTCCCTTGGACTGCAAGGAGCTCAAACCAGTCAGTCCTAAAGGAAACCAGTCCTGAATATCCATTGGAAGGATTAATGCTGAAGCTGAAACTCCAATACTTCGGCCACCTGATGTGGAGAACTGATTCATTTGAAAAACCCTGCCACTGGGAAGGATTGAAGGGAGGAGGAGAAGGGGATGACTGAGGATGAGTTGGTTGGATGGCATCACCAACTCGATGGACATGAGTTTGAGCAAGCTCCAACAGTTGGTGATGGAGAGGGAAGCCTGGGGTGCTGTAGTCCATGGGGTCTCAAAGAGTAGATACAACTGAGCGACTGAACTGAACTGAACTGAATTATTTAAAAAAAAATCTGAGACGTCTCAAGTTAATGGTTTTAATGCTTTTTTATGTATGGGAAGATGCAAATTCTGCACTTACTGAAATTATTCATTCGATATGCACCTTAACTATCTAGGGCCAGTATCCTGTTTTTCTCCATCTGAATTCCTTAGAGCGCACCATGGTGGGGGAGGGGTGCAGCTGCAGTGGCTGATGGCTTGAGGGCAACAACTTGTTTTTCTCTATCCTGAATTTCCCTCAGGGTGCACTATCAGTGTCAGTGGTGGTGGCTGATGGCTTTATGGCTGAAACATCCTTTATTTATTGAAATTGCAGGCAACATTCTTTATCCACATAGCAATTGTCTCCTAGATTCTGTTTTTTTCTTATTTAATATAGGTATATCAATATTTCTCCAGACCACGTCAAAGGATTTCTATGAGAATCATGAGAGTTTTAATCTTCAAACCCGTATATTTTATACAAACTTTAAAAATCTATCCTGAAGACAATAACAAATCCATTAAGATTGTGATGCATCTACTTAAAAGGCACCAATTCACAGTTTTACAAATACTTTTTAGCAACTCTTCCAGGTAACCTTTCCATACTCACTGTGACCAACCCATGCTAACAAAGAGCTCCTACTCTGCCTTGTCTGTTACTACTTCCCTGAAAATGAGCCAGCATATTTGTACAATTAAGAAAGCTCTGTGGTCTGTAAAGACCTAGAAGGGTGGGTTGGGGGGATGTAAGAGGGAGGTTCAAGAGGGAAGAAATATATGCATATATACAGCTGATTCACTTTGTTGTGCAGCAGAAACTAACACAACATTGTAAAGCAGTTGTTCTCCTTTAAAAAAAAAAAAGAAATATTGACTCTAGAAATGAAAAACTGAGCCAGCATGTGATCCAGCAATCCCTTTCTGGGTATATATCCAAAAGAAAGAAAACCATTATCCTGAAGAGATACTATACTCCCATCTTCATTGTGGCATTATCACAATAGCCAGGGTATGGAAACAACCTTAATGTCTCATTGAATGAATGGATCAAGAATTGTCGGTATATATGTAAAATGGAATGTCTTTAAGCCTTAAAAAAGGAAGGAAATCCTATCATTTGGCATAACATGAATGAACCTGGAGAGCATTATGCTACGTGAAATAAACCAGACACAGAAAGACAAATACTGCATGATCTTGCTTACATGTGAAACAACAAAAAAAATGTCAAACTCATAGAAACAGAGTAGAATGGTGCTTGCTAATGGCTTGCTAATGGCTAATAAACTAGGGAGAGGTTGTTAAAAGGGTACAAACTTTCAGTTATAAGATGAATATGTTCTGAAGATCTAATGTGTAACATGGTGACTATAGTTGGAAACACTGTATTATATAACTGAAATTTGCTGAGATAATAAAACTTAAATGTTCCCACACACTGCTGCTGCTAAGTTGCTTCAGTCGTCTCCGACTCTCTGCGACCCCAAAGACGGCAGCCCACCGTCCCTGGGATTCTCCAGGCAAGAACACTGGAGTGGGTTGCCATTTCCTTCTCCAATGCATGAAAGTGAAAAGTGAAAGTGAAGTCGCTCAGTCGTGTCCGACTCTTAGCGATCCATGGACTGCAGCCTACCAGGCTCCTCTGTCCATGGGATTTTCCAGGCAAGAGTACTGGAGTGGGGTGCCATTGCCTTCTCCATCCCATGAAAAAAGAAATACTAAGATGTGGAAAAAATATATCTTTTCCTTAACATAAAGGAAGAATCAAGTCTACTACTTGGTTGCTATTAGGCATTAATCATTTGGATTAGGTTTATTTTCTTAGTTAGACTAGTGTCCTGTCTTTTAAAAGTGTTCCTACAGTGATATTGAAAAGAAAATGAAAATAACATAACTATTGTCACTATACGAATAATCATTGTAATATTAATAATGCTTTCAACTCAATATACAGTTCAGCATTTTTGTTAGAGGTGAGAATTTACATTAATAGAATAAGACTCCTGTAAAATAAAGAGATAAATGAACTATTAATATAGCCAAGAAAATATACCTGGCCCCCTCATGGTTATTGCCAATTAAGAACCATGCACTAAGAAAATTTTCCCTTTCTTCTAACAATAAAAAATATTATTAATAAACAAATTATTGAAAAAGCCATGAGCTAAGTGTTTTACATGCTTTATTTCTTTTAAAATTTATGATAACCTTCTGGACTAAGTATGATTATTATCATCATTTTGCAAATGAGTATACCGAGACTTAGAAAAGTTATAATTTGCCAGAAATCATACAGCTAGTAAGTGACAAACTCAGGCTATGCATTCATCTCCATTCAACCCCAGAAGCCAAATTCTTAGTCATGATCATTTATTGATTCATAACCAAAAACAAATAGGAATTTAAGGGTTCATGTATCTGCTTTTTAAGGTAATGAGTCTTCATTGATTTCCTGTACAATTAAAAAAAGAACCCTCAAGAAATCAGTAAAACTACAATTATCAATTGCTTTAGTCTAAAACTTTAACATCCTTTGCTAACTTCTATTACAAATCAATGGACTTCCCAGATGGTGCTGGTGGTAAGGAATCTACCTGCCAATGCAGGAGAAGTAAGAGATGTGTGTTTGATCCCAGGGTTGGGAAGTTCCCCTGGAGGGGGAAATGACAACCCACTCTAGTATTCTTGCCTGGAGAATCCCATGGGCAGAGAAGCCTGGCAGGCTACAGTCCATAGGGTCGCAAAGAGTCGGACATGACTGAAACGACTTAGCAGGTGCATGCAAGCCTTAAAAATGGATAGTGCGTGTGTGTGAATAAGTATTCATAGTGATGTGAAAGTCATAAAATCCAATTGTGAAATCTGTTCTTTTTGTTCTGAAGCCTTTCTTCCGAGTATTTCCAGCTTCAGTAGGAGTTCTGCTAGGCCTCAGTGGATGGTGAACAATCCTGAATTTTTGCTAGGATTTGACTGAGCAACTTTCTCAAGAGATCAAAAGATACCTTTGTCAGGGTTTGGGTATCAGTGTTAATGCACATTGATTCTCTAGGAGCAGACTTTGAGATAGAATTTGGCATGAGAGCTGTTTGTTTAAAAAGGAAAAGGAGTAGGATTTGGCTGAGAGAGAAACTGGACAGCAATGCAGACCTGGGACAGCCTGGAGGGTACTTACAGGTGCCCCCAGAGACAACCCCTCAGAGCTGTCCCCCATTTAAAATTGCCAGATTTAATAAGTAAAAATACAGGATACCCAGTTAATTTGAATTTCAGATAAACAACAGGCAACTTTTTAGCAGAAGTATGTCCCATGCAATATTTGTCCCATGTAGTATTTTGTCTGCCAACTCTACTCTCATTGGATCAGGATGTCTGAGTCTTTATTCCTGAATTTTGATCAGTCACTGACTGTGGGCCAGCCCAGGAAAAGTATGACCTTGGAAAAGGTGGCTTTCTGGAGCAGATCCGATTTAAGCTGTCCTCTCTCAGGCAGACCCTAAAGGAGCTGAGAACTGGGGCAACAAACCTTTCCTTGAAGGGAGATCTTGGAGGCTTATATCTGTGTTCACTACAGACTCATAACCAAGTGAAGTCTTGGCATAACCTTAAAGTTACAGATAGAGTTTTAACAAAGGAACTCCAGCAGCTCCACACTTTGCTGCTTAGTGATGGACTCGTGTTGGTACTGCAAATGAATAAGCTAACAACAAAGCTCTTTTCAGTCAACTGTGAAAGCAGTGAGGCTGAGAATATATCCATGGAAGAGAGATCTGAACTGAGGAGTTCAGAACAGGGCCAACTTTATAGATGTGTGACTACTGCAGTCGCCCAGGTCCCCATGCTCAGGAAGGCCTTGTATTTGGTTTCTTGCTTAGAAGTTTCTGTCTTACAATTCTTAGTCATTTTATCTTTGATCTTTTGTTAGTGAAATCTGATGGGACAATGGAGCGTGCCTGTGACCAGAGGACATGCACACACAGTATGACTGTCTGCCATTCCTTATGTCCTCTTTCATGAATAAGTTTGAGATATACCATGAGCACAGAATTCTGGTGGATTAATTCTCCTGGGAGTTCAGTGAGACTCAAAATGAATAGAAGGTACATAGACTACATCTATGACTGATGAGCCCCCAAAGGACATATTTCTACTTGAATTAGAAATTTGACTTCAGAAAGAACACATTTGTATTCTAAGAAATACAAATGATCAAGGAGCTCTACCATGTTCTTTCTTACTCATGTTATTTCCTTGTATTAGCCAACCACTTATGCTGAAAATGATGACATAGAAAAGGAAAGATGGGGCAGCCCACAGTTGTGTTTTCTTTTCTCTCAGATCTAAACTCATCAGTAAACTAAAGAGAGAGTGTTGATAGAATGTATGTGTATTAAGAAGTAAAATGATTGTTTCCATGTTATGACGATTGTAAGTAGTGTTGCAATGATCATTGGGGTACATGTCCTTTTGAATTATGATTTTCTCATGGTTTATGGTCAGTAGTGGGATTTTGCATTGCAATAATATATGGGATAGCTCATATTTTTAGTTTTTTAAGGAACCTCCATACTGTTCTAAATGTCCAACAAAAGATAAATGGATAAAGACGTGGTATAGGAAAAGGAGTACGTCAAGGCTGTATATTGTCACCCTGCTTAGTTAACTTATATGCAGAGTACATCATGAGAAACTCTGGACTGGAAGAAACACATGTTGGAATCAAGATTGCTGGGAGAAATATCAATAACCTCAGATATGCAGATGACACCACCCTTATGGCAGAAAGTGAAGAGGAGCTAAAAGGCCTCTTGTTGGAAGTGAAAGAAGAGAGTTAAAAAGTTGGCTTAAAGCTCAACATTCAGAAAATGAAGATCATGGCATCTGGCCCCATCACTTCATGGGAAATAGATGGGGAAACAGTAGAAACAGTGTCAGACTTTATTTTTGGGGCTCCAAAATCACTGCAGATGGTGACTGCAGCCATGAAATTAAAAGGCGCTTACTCCTTGGAAGAAAAGTTATGACCAACCTAGATAGTATATTCACAAGCAGAGACATTACTTTGCTGACTAAGCTCCGTCTAGTCAAGGCTATGGTTTTTCCTGTGGTCATGTATGGATGTGAGAGTTGGACTGTGAAGAAGGCTGAGCGCCGAAGAATTGATGCTTTTGAANTCATTCTGTCTGGAGTTATTTCTCCACTGATCTCCAGTAGCATATTGGGCACCTAATGACCTGGGGAGTTTCTCTTTTGGTATCCTATCATTTTGCCTTTTCATACTGTTCATGGGGTTCTCAAGGCAAGAATACTGAAGTGGCTTGCCATTCCCTTCTCCAGGGGCTCCAAAATCACTGCAGATGGTGACTGCAGCCATGAAATTAAAACTCCTTGGAAGAAAAGTTATGACCAACCTAGATAGTATATTCAAAAGCAGAGACATTACTTTGCTGACTAAGGTCCATCTAGTCAAGGCTATGGTTTTTCCTGTGGTCATGTATGGATGTGAGAGTTGGACTGTGAAGAAGGCTGAGCACAGAAGAATTGATGCTTTTGAACTGTGGTGTTGGAGAAGACTCTTGAGAGTCCCTTGGACTGCAAGGAGATCCAACCAGTCCATTCTGAGGGAGATCAACCCTGGGATTTCTTTGGAAGGAATGCTAAAACTGAAGCTCCAGTACTTTGGCCACCTCATGCGAAGAGTTGACTCATTGGAAAAGACCCTGATGCTGGGAGGGATTGGGGGCAGGAGGAGAAAGGGACGACCAAGGATGAAATGGCTGGATGGCATCATGGACTCAATGGACGTGAGTCTGAGTGAACTCCGGGAGTTGGTGATGGACAGGGAGGCCTGGCGTGCTGCGATTCATGGGGTCGCAAAGAGTCGGACATGACTGCGAGACTGAACTGAAGGGAACTGAACTGAATCTATGATGTTATTGTGATGGGGAGACAAACACAGGCTTTTCATCTTATTGCTGAGACATCATTTAGTTTACCATGAACATTTTTTCTGACATGCCTGCAACAACAACAGTAACAATTACGATTACTAAGCACCCTTCATTGTACAGAAGAATGGGAAACTAGTCTATATTTGAAAGCCTCCAGAATGAGAGGAAATTCCACAGATTCTTCCTTGCTGACCTGTTTAACAATGTCTGTTGTGATTGATCTTCTATTTAAGTAAGTAAGTAAGTAAAGTCACTCAGTCGTGTCTGACTCTTTGTGACCCCATGGACTGCAGCCCACCAGGCTCCTCAGTCCATGAGATTCTCCAAGCAAGAATACTGGAGTGGGTTGCCATTTCCCTCTCCAGGGGATTTTCCTGACCCAGGGATCAAACCCGGATCTCCTGCATTGGAGGCAGACACTTTAACCTCTGAGCCACCAGGGAAGTCCGATCTTCTATTTAACGGATGAGAAATGTGAAAGTACATGTCAGATTCCCTGGCACATGATTGGGTACTCAATTAAAAGTATACCTGGATCTGTGGCTGATGGGCATGACTCTTGCATACATGATTGTTATTTAAAACCAGGGCTTCTAATTTTTTTTATCTTACTAAAGTATAATTGATTCAATGTTGTGTTAATTTCTGGTGTACAGCAAAGTGCTTCAGTATTGTTATATATATACATTTTTTTTCATATTCTTTTCCATTATGGTTTATCACAGGATATTGAATATAGTTTCCCTGTGTAATACAGTAGGACCTTGTTGATTATCCATCCTATATATAATAGTTTGCACCTGCTAATCTGAAACTCCCAATCCAACCCTCTTTCCCCCTAGGCAACAACAAATCTTTTCTCTATGTCCGTGAGTCTCCTTCTGTTCTGCAGATAAGATCATTTGTGTTGTATTTCAGATTCCTTACATAAATGATATCATATGGTACTTGTCTTTCTCTTTATGACTTATTTCACTGAACGTAATACCCTCCAAATCCATCCATGTCACTACAAACAGCATTGTTACATTCTTTTTAGGCTGACTAGTATTCCATTGTAGCATTCCAGAATTTCATTCCATATATATATATATATGATGGTTATATACATATATAACCCTATCTTCTTTATCCACTCACCTGTTGATGGACACTTAGATTGCTTTCTTGTCTCGGTTATTATAAACAGTGCTGTTATGAACTTTGGAATGCATGTATCTTTTTGAATTATAGTTTCTTCCAGATATATGCACTAGCTGAGGGATGGGCAAACTCTCCAACAAGCAGAGTACATATTTAAAGATCCCATATTCATCTGTGTCACTGGAAGAACTGTCAATCTAGTGCATCAGTTTTCAGACATTTTTCTCTCAGGACTCCTCTACATTCTTAAAAGTCATTGAGGACCTCAAAAAGCTTTTGTTTATGTGAGTTATGTCTATCAATATGTATCACATTAGATATTAAACTGAAAAACATTTTAACTTATTAATCTTTTTTAAAGTAACAGTAATCCACCTATTACCTGTTAATGTGTATAGTATATTTTTAAGGAAAAATCCATACTTTTAAGAAAAATTAGTGAGAAGAAAGGCACTGTTCTACATTTTTGTAAACTGCTTTAACGTCTGACTTTGTAGAAGACAGCTGGATTCTCATAGCTGCTTCTGCATTCAGCTTGCTGTGCTGCACTGTTGTTTGGCTGAACCAAAGGAAGAATATCTGGGTTTACACAGATACTTGACTGGAAGGGAAGAACACACAGAAGAATTGGACAAAAAAGATCTTCAGGACCCAGAAAATCACAATGGTGTGATCACTCACCTAGAGCCAGACATCCTGGAATGTGAAGTCAAGTGGGCCTTAGGAAGCATCACTATGAATAAAGCTAGTGGAGGTGATGGAATTCCAGTGGAGCTATTTCAAGTCTTAAAAGATGATGCTGTGAAAGTGCTGCACTCAATATGCCAGCAAATTTGGAAAACTCAGCAGTGGCCACAGGACTGGAAAAAGTCAGTTTTCATTCCAATCCCAAAGAAAGGCAATGCCAAAGAATGCTCAACTACTATACAATTGCTCTCATCTCATACACTAGTAAAGTAATGCTCAAAATTCTCCAAGCCAGACTTCAGCAGTACATGAACCGTGAACTTCCAGATGTTCAAGCTGGTTTTAGAAAAGGCAGAGGAACCAGAGATCAAATTGCCAACATCTGCTGGATCATGGAAAAAGCAAGAGAGTTCCAGAAAAACATCTATTTCTGCTTTATTGACTATGTCAAAGCCTTTGACTGTGTGGATCATAATAAACTGTGGAAAATTCTGAAAGAGATGGGAATACCAGACCACCTGACCTGCCTCTTGAGAAACCTGTATGCAAGTCAGGAAGCAGCAGTTAGAACTGGACGTGGAACAACAGACTGGCTCCAAATAGGAAAAGGAGTACATCAAGGCTGTATATTGTCACCCTGCTTATTTAACTTATATGCAGGGTACTTCATGAGAAACACTGGGCTGGATGAAGCACAAGCTGGAATCAAGATTGCCAGGAGAAATATCAATAACCTCAGATATGCAGATGACACCACCCTTATGGCAGAAAGTGAAGAAGAACTAAAGAGCCTCTTGATGAATGTGAAAGAGGAAAGTGAAAAAGTTGGCTTAAAGCTCAACATTCAGAAAACTAAGATCATGGCATCCAGTCCCATCACTTTACGGGAAATAGATGGGGAAACAGTAGAAACAGTGTCAGACTTTATTTTTTGGGCTCCAAAATCACTGCAGATGGTGATTGCAGCCATGAAATTAAGAGACGTTTACTCCTTGGAAGGAAAGTTATGACCAACCTAGACAACATATTGAAAAGCAGAGACATTGCTTTGCCAACAAAGGTCCGTCTAGTCAAGGCTATGGTTTTTCCAGTAGTCATGTATAGATGTGAGAGTTGTACTATAAAGAAAGCTGAGCACCAAAGAATTGGTGCTTTTGAACTGCGGTGTTGGAGAAGACTCTTCAGAGTCCCTTGAACTGCAAGGAGATCCAATGAGCCCATTCTAAAGAAAATCAGACCTGAATATTCATTGAAGGACTGATGTTGAAGCTGAAACTCCAGTACTTTTGCCACCTGATGCGAAGAGCTGACTGATTTGAAAAGACCCTGATGCTGGGAAAGACTGAAGGTGGGAGGAGAAGGTGATGACAGAGAATGATATGGTTGGATGGCATCACCGACTCAATGGGCTTGAGTTTGAGTAGACTCCGACAGTTGGCGGTGGACCGGGAGGCCTGGCATGCTGCAGTGCATGGGGTCGCAAAGAGTCGGACATGACTGAGAGACTGAACTAAACTGAGATGAAGTTTGCACATCAGCTTAGCTTGACATAGAGAAATCAGTTGGGACCATTCAGATGGGACCATTTGCATCAGATGGGTGCAGGGTGGCTCAGCTGGTAAAGAATCTGCTTGCAATGCGGGAGACCTAGATTTGATCCCTGGGTTGGGAAGATCCCCTGGAGAAGGGGAAGGCTACTCACTCTAACATTCTGGTCTGGAGAATTCCATGGACTGTACAGTCTATGGGATCACAAAGAGCTGGACAGTGAAAATGAGACAGAGGGTCAGAGGCAAGACATGATGACAGAGCAGAGATCAGAGACCCTATGTTGCTGATTTTGAACATGGAGGAAGAAGCCAAGAACCCAGGAAATCGAGCAGCTTCTAGAAGCTAGGAAAAGCAGGGAAACAGCCTCCCCTACAGCCTTCAGGCTGCCCTGCTGATAGCCGTTGGTTTTAGCCTATTGAGACCTGTATTAA
The DNA here is from genome assembly GCA_006408695.1 of Aepyceros melampus. Classification (NCBI taxonomy): domain Eukaryota; kingdom Metazoa; phylum Chordata; class Mammalia; order Artiodactyla; family Bovidae; genus Aepyceros; species Aepyceros melampus. The sequence goes on from SJXQ01008121.1 coordinate 31,621, forward strand.
GTCTCTAGCTAGTGTGACTATGAGATTAAAAAAAAATTGGGTTGTACTTGTGGATGCAGGAGGGGAAGGGGATGGTGGAACGAATTGGGAGACTGGATTGACATAAATACACTGCCATGTGTAAGAACAGACAGCTAGTGGGAACCTGCTGTTTAGTATATGGAGCTCAGTTTGGTGCTCTGTGATGACCCAGAGGGTGGGATGGGGGAGGTGGGAGGGAGGCTCAAGGGGGAGGGGATATATATATGTGTGTGACTCGTTCACTTCTTGTACAGCAGAAACTAACACAATAATGTGTAAGAACAGACAGCTAGTGGGAACCTGCTGTTTAGTATATGGAGCTCAGTTTGGTGCTCTGTGATGACCCAGAGGGTGGGATGGGGGAGGTGGGAGGGAGGCTCAAGGGGGAGGGGATATATATATGTGTGTGACTCGTTCACTTCTTGTACAGCAGAAACTAACACAATATTGTAAAGCAATTATACTTTAATAAAAAATAATAAACTAAAAAAAAAAACTGTGCTGTTTTAAGCCACTAAGTTTGTGGTAATCTGTTCTGAAAAGGAATACCAACAGCCAATGTCATCAGAAAAGAAGTACTGAGAAGTAGTCAAGCTCACTGTGGCAAATACAAGTTTCAAAAGTTTTGCTTGAAGCCTCACATTTTATCATCGGTGACAAATACTGTCCATTGTTTTCCTTGCAGTGAGCACTTAAATTTTGTTGATATTTGAGAAAATGCCTGCCAGACACCCATGTCTGTTTATCAACTGCTCTTTCAAGTAAAAGTTGTTCTTTTTGAGAACTACTGCTCTACTATGATTTGTAACAAAGCTATTATTTGTTAAATAAAATATTATATGTTAAATAAAAAAGGTATCCTTAAATAGTTTTGAAGACTTTTTAGCTTGCTTAGGTGATTTTTTAAAGTCATATTCCAAAAGTATTTGGCAGGAATTCCTTGGTCTCCAGAAAGGAAATCTTTCACAGTATTAAAAATACCTGGACAGCATTTTAAAAATAAACCTTGTGGTTGAGAAATGAAGTCATAACTTTTTAGTAGAACTGGCCAGGCCATCCTAGGTGAAGTATAACTTCTCTGAAGACCAAATTTATTTGTTTATTCACCAAGCATTTACTACCTATATTAGGCATTATACTTTGCATTAGGCATTATACTTTGCATTAGGCATTATATTTCCTTTGGAGAAGGAAATGGCAAACCACTGCAATATTCTTGCCTGGGAAATCCCATAGACAGGGGAACCTGGCGGGTTACAGTCCATGGGGTCACAAAAGAGTTAGACAGGGCTTAGTGATTAAACAGCAACATTCTTTGCACTGAGAAGGAGGAGGAGACTAAGGTATTGTCCCTACTTTTAAAGAAGTTATATTCCAGTGAGGGAGACCAGAAAGCTGACACTTTCAGTAACCAAAGGATAATATTGGGTCCGTCAAAAGTTTGTTCAAGTTTTTCCATGTTACAGAAAACCCTGAATGAACTTTTTGACCAACACAGTACTATATGAGTTGAGCATAGGGTGGCATGGAAACACAAAAAGGGCACCCACCCAGACAGAGAGGGTATGAGGGGGGTGCTCTGATGTTGGAGCAGGAGCTGGGCCTGAGAAGGGGAGGAAGGAGTGGGATCCCATTCAGGGAGGAGCACGTGTAAAGGCTTAGTGATGTGAGTAGCACATGTAGAAGGCTGTGGGTAGACAGCTGGGAGCACTGAGTTGAGTGTGAGGATAGGGCAGGGTTGGTGGGCCTGCTGCAGGGCGACCCTAGAGAGACAAAGCAGAATCAAGAGCAAGAGAACACGACCTCGCCCTCCATGGCCAGGAGTTGCACTTTGTGCTGAGGATTTAAGGGAGAAACTCTGTCAAGTTTCTAGGGACTTGCTTGGTGGTCCAGTGGCTAAGATTCCAAGTTTCCAACACAGGGGTCCAGGTTCGATCCCTGGTTGGGGAACTAGATCCCACATGCAGCAATGAAAGATCCCACATGTCGCAAGGAAGATCCCACATGCAGCAGCTAAGATCTGGTGCAGACAAATGAAAAAACAAAAGTCTCTCGAAGGGAGGTCAGGTGCTTGACTGCCCTGCATCCTCTCCCGGCAGTTCCCTTGCAATGTCCTGTCTGATTCCTGCAGGCTGTGTCTCCCAGACCCCAGTATTTGCTGACTTATGGCTGGTTTAGGCACTGTTGGGGGACTGTGTGGCAATGGGAAGGGAGAAAGTCAGCGTGCCTCTCCGTGATTCTTTCCACATCAGGTAGCATCGCCAGCTGCAGCTATGTCTGCCCATGGCCTCTTTATTCTCTGTACTGGCTTGACGTAATGCCCACCTCTACTGGGTGACCCCAGAGTTTGGGCTCCAGTAAGAACACTATTTCCCTTCATCCCTCCCACTTTGAGTGGCAGCAGCTCTTTCTTCTGCTGTTGCTAATCTCTGGGTGGCCTCCCCATCCTTTTTTTGATTTCTAAGCTATTTCATCACCTGTCATCAGTTTGGGGTATGAAATTACATCTGCTTCTCAGTGTAGCTGGTTTCCTTGGCTGGGCACTGACCGGTACAAAAATGGTATAATTAAGTGATATTCAGAAAAGATCACTCAAACTGCAGAAGAAATATGAATCACGTGGAGAAAGGTGAAAACCACGAGAGCTTCAGAAGCTGAACAGTCAACTAGGTTGACTAGTTGAGACAGGCTGAGAGGTGGAATGTAGGCAGTGGCCAGGGTTTAAAATGAAAAAGGTCAATCTGAGAAATATTAAGAAGGTGGACTCCACAGGAATTGTGCCTGATGGGCTGTGGGGGAGGAGTTACAGTGATATCCATGTTTCTAGTTTGGGCAAATGCCTGAGGCCATTCCTTGAGAAGGGAAATACAGGTTCCTGCTTGGAGCTGTAGGGTTTCGGGAGTCTGTGAGATCCGTTATTGGATGGGTGAATTACAGCTCGTGTAAGAGATCTGGCCTTTCCAGTTGTCATGTACAGATGTGAGAGCTGGACAATAAAGAAAGCAGAGTGCCGAAGAATTGATGCTTCTAAACTGTGGTGTTGGAGAAGACTCTAGAGAGTTCTTGGACTGCAAGGAGATCAAACCAGTCAATCTTAAAGGAAATCAACCCTGAATACACTTGGGAAGGACTGATGCTGAAGCTCCAATACTTTGGCCACGTGATGTGAACAGCTGCCTCATTGCAAAAGACCCTGATGCTGGGAAAGATTGTGGCAGAAGAAGAGGGCAACAGAGGATGAGATGGTCGGATGGCATCACTGATTCAATGGACATGAACTTGGGCAAACTCCCAGAGATGGTGAGGGACAGGGAAGCCTGGGGTCCATGAGGTCGCAAAGAATCAGACGTGACTTGGGGACTGAAAGACAACAGCCAAAGAGATCTGGGCCAGAGACGTCTGTGAGAGAGTCACGAAAGCCTCTGGGTGTTTACAGCCACAAAAGTGGCAGGGAGCACGTGCGGCAGCATGAGGAGTAAAGACAGAGAAGGGAAGGGACTGCCCTGGTGGCCCACTGGTTAAGCCTTCGCCTTCCATTGCAGGGGGTGCGGGTCCCATCCCTGGTCAGGGAGCTAAGATTCCGGCCAAGAAACCAAAATATAAAATGGAAGCAATATTGTGACAAATTCAATAACGACTTTAAGAATGGTCCACATCAAAAAAAATCTTAAAAAAAGAGAGATAGATGGGGGAAGGACAAAATAGATGGGAAGAGAAGCTTTTAAGGAACTACAAAACTGTCAGCAGTCTGCTTTCAGATTTATAAGACCTTGTGGATTCTTTTTATTATTTCATTTTAATGAATTTTATTTTTATTTATTTTGTTTTTTTTTTCTTTTTTTTTTTTGGATTCACAGTGTAGCTTTTATGATCTTAATCCCCCCACTGAAGATTGAACCTGAGGCCATGTCAGTGAAAGCACAGTCCTAACCATTGTGCCACCAGAGATTTCTCCTAAATCTGTGGATTCTTTAACTGGCCTATTGATTCTGAGCTTCTACTTACCTCAAGAGGAGGCTGGCTAGAAAAGACTTTGGGAAGAATTGATTTAACAAAGGAAAGAGGTTAGAAAGTAGCTGCAAAGATGCTAACTCAGGCATGTCCACTGGGATCTGGTACTTAAACTAGCCACTTCATCAAGCTTTCCATACCCAAGGATAAATTACCGTAAGTACTAACAAATACTGGCCAGTCTTCAGTACTCTTTAGCACAATGTGTTACATGTTTTGAGAAGGAAGCAATTGCTCTGCATTGTTAAGATCAAAAAAGTGTTTGTAAAGGTGAGAATGACCTGGGTCTTTGAAACAGGCTGGGTTTAGCCAGCTAGGGAGAAAGGCAGACAATCACACTTTGCAAGACAGGTCAGCAGGAAAGCAAAGACAAGGATGTTCAAGGGACTGACTGAAGGAAACTAACATGGGAGAAAGCAGAGAGTTTATAGAAGGTAGGACAAATGCGACAGCCCCAGAACAAATGTCTGGCTGGAAAACTGTCATGATGAGGAAGACTCAATTTTTCTTTATGATTCCGAAGGATAGCCGTTGAGGTGTAGAACAAAAGGTACGGGATCATATTTTAGCTCTACTAGAGACACCCAGAGATAAAATGCCCTGGGAGACAGTGAGTTCCCTGCCACTGCAAGTATTCAAGATGGACAGAAGATGCTGGAAAGGGCAGTGGGACCAAATTTATTTTCCCTAACTGCTCTTCAAAATTTGTTAATGAGTCAGGAAATCAATTTATTGTATTGTATTAATTTGCTTTTGAACTGTGGTGTTGGAAAAGACTCTTGAGAATCCCTTTAGCTGCAATGAGATCAAACCAATCAATCCTAAAGGAAATCAGTCCTGAATATTCATTGGAAGGACTGATGCTGAAGCTGAAGCTCCAGTAAATTTGGCCACCTGATGTGAAGAACTGACTCATTAGAAAAGACCCTGATGCTGGGAAAGATTGAGGGCAGGAGAAGGGGATGACAGAGGATGAGATGGTTGGATGGCATCACTGATTCAATTGACATGAGTTTGAGAAGCTCTGGGAGCTGGTGATGGACAGGGAGGCCTGGTGTGCTACAGTCCATGGGGTCACAAAATGTTGGACACAACTGAACAACTGAACTGAAACTGATTAATTTGCTGGGGCTGCCACATATCTGAGTACCATAGACTGGGTGGCTTAGGCTATAGAAACTGTCTCTCAGTTCTAGAGGCTAGAAGCCCCACATCAAAGCATTGGCAGAGTTGCTTCCATCTGAGACTGTGAGGTAGACTCTGTTACCGTCCTTCCTCCTTGGCCCACCTTCCCTCTGTGCATGTCACTGTGTCCAAATTTCCCCCTTTTATAAGGACACCAATCATATTACAAGTTAGAGTTCACTGTAATGACTTTATTTTCACTTGATTATCTCTGTAAAGACACTACTTCCAAATATGGTTATCCTCTGAGTTATCAGGACTTCAACACATAAAATTGGGTTGGAGGAGGGGACACAATTAAACCCATTAAAAGATGTCTTCATTAGAATTTAAAAAGAATGGGATAGTCAACCTCCCTGGTGGACCAGTGGCTAAGACTCTGTGCTCCCCACGCAGGGGGACCGGGTTCGATCCCTGGTCAAGGAACTGGATCCCATGTGCTCAAACTAAAGATCCTGCATGGTGCAATGAAGGTAGAAGAGCCTCCATGCTGTAGCCAAGACCTGGCATAGTCAGGTAAATAAATTATAGAATGAAATGGGATAAGATAGAATAGAAAATATTAGAAGACATCATCTCTATGGGTATGTGTATGTGTCCTGAGTTGTAATGTAAAATGTCACAGCTTCTAAAGCTGAAAGTTTGGACTTGAGATTGAGGGAAAATTCAAAGGAGGATTTCAGAGTGGTCTCCCCTCCCACTCAGAGACGGGGGGAGATGAATCTGATGGACTGCTTTTCCACTACTCAAGGGCACTGCTCTGTATGCACAAGCTGGGCCGCAGAGTTAGCTGGTCAGTTTGTGTCTGCAGGGCTGCATGGGGCCTGCCCGGGCCTTCCTGAGCCATGCTGGTCTGTTTTTATACTGCTTCCTTTTCTTTTTCTGTGTGTTGTGTACACTCGCCTTTATTAAATTTCATTCCATCGGTGCAGGAATCTCCTTGGCCTTTCTGCACCAATTCGCCCTGCCCCCATCCCTGCCATTGCTTTTACTCTTACTTAAAATTCCATTTGGAGAACTCATTTATTCTAAATCTAACATTAAACTGAGTTACATGAGATGAACCACGTCTTATCTTTGTTAAGGAAAAATACTAGTTATAAAATATAACTGTGTGGAAGCATACCATATTTCAACTAATTGTAACATTACTCAAAGCTGAAAATATAAGTCACATCACTCTCTGCTCGGGAATGTTAGCAAAAGCCCCGGGTAAAATTTCCAGTGATGGTTCTCTACTTATTGATGGAAGAGGTGGGACTGGTCTTGGCTGTTTGGATTTTATGCCTGAATAATGATCCATTTCACTCAGAATTTAATTAAATTTGTGACTTGGCCTCTGTAGTCATTAGAGTGACTGTATTTTTTCTGCATTTGAATCAATTTACAGGAAAATGTGTCCTTTTATATAATTGGAGTTTCTTCTTCTGTTTTTGGCTGTACCACATGGCTTGTGGGATCCTACTTTCCCAACGGGGGATCAAACCCTATCCCTCTGGCAGTGAGAGCTTGGAAACCTAGCCAGTGGGCCACCAGGGAATTCCAAGTTTGTTTCTTCTGTTTGCAGAAAGGAGTGTCCACTGGCGTCTGCTGCTTGGCTAGTCAGGCCTCATATGCAAAGGTCAGGATGCAAAAGTCTGAGATGGAAACTTGCAGCTCAGAGGGGGTTCCATGAGTCACACAGAAGGGGGTAAATCTGTTCCTCTTCCACTAAAAAAATTCTATCCATCTGCATCATGTAATGTGCAAACATAGCACCCAGGGGCACTCTCCTGCAGGTGAATGATTCAGGGCCTAAAATAGGTAAGTTATGAGACGTGTTGATTAATTCTGGAGGTGAAGACAACGCCAGTCTGACATAGCACTGTTGTTTTACGTTTCAACTTCTTCCCTATTAACTGAATCTTGTTTAGGAGTCAGAGAGGATATTAGGAATTTCTATTTTGATTCACTACTATAATAATCTCTTTTGTTGTTGTTCAGTTGCTAAGTCATGTGTGAATCTTAATGACCCCATGAACTACAGCATGCCAGGCCCCTGTCCTTCGCTGTCTCCCAGAATTTGCTCAAACTCATGTCCATCGAGTCAGTGACACCATCCAACCATCTCATCCTCTGTCATCCCCTTCTCCTGCCTTCAATTTTTCCCAGCATCAGGGTCTTTTCCAAGGAGTTAGTTCTTGGCATCAGGTGGTCCAAGTATTGGAGCTTCAGCATCAGTCCTTCCAATGGATAGTCAGGGTTGATTTTCTTTAGGATTGACTGGTTTGATCTCCTTGCAGTCCAAGGGATGCTCAAGAGTTTTATCCAGCATCACAGTTGGAAAGCATCAATTCTTTGGCACTCAGCCTTCTCTATGGTCCAACTGTCACATCTGTGTATGACTACTGGAAAAACCAGTATAGCTTTGACTATATGGACCTTTGTCAGCAAAGTGACGCCTCTGCTTTTTAGTATGCTGTATAGGTTTGTCATAGCTTTTCTTCCAGGGAGCAAGCATCTTTTAATTTCATGGCTATAGTCATCATCCACAGTGACCTGACAACCAAAGAAAATAAAATCTGTCACTGTGCCATCTTTCCCCACCTATTTGCCATGAAGTGATGGGACCAGATGTCATAATCTTGGTTTTTTGAATGTTGAGTTTTAAGCCAGCTTTTTCATTCTCCTCTTTCATGTTCATCAAGAGGCTCTTTAGTTCCTCTTTGCTTTCTGCTGTAAGGGTAATAATATCTCTAGGGGGAATCAACAGGTATTTTCCCTGAGTAATAGGCTAAAATGTAACTCCTTTGTCAGTAGTCCTGAATTTAGGTCACAGCTTTACTTTTTAAACTAGACTGACATAAACAAAATGAGAACAGGAACTGTATTTTACCAGGTGGAAGAGATGGCCATACCCATAAGCTACTTACAAAATACCTCTTAGAAGAAGTGCAGATAAAAATGATCACACTTACTGAGCCCTCAGTGGGTTATGCAAAGCCTAGATCTGACCAGGTTGGCACAGAGAAGGCAAGCCCTCTTGCAAGCCCATGTTTCCACTTTAAAAATATAGGAACCAAGCAATGCATCAATCAGGAAAATAATTCAAAGACCACCCTCTTTGCTTTCACAGCATCGGTGACGTTGCTTACCATCTACAAATAGATCACTTCCCTGGTTCCACTAGGAGAGGAGTGATGCTGGAGGAGCCACTGGAACAGAGCTGTCCATCTGGAAAAGTTCACGCAGCCCATAGGGTAGCTTCGCCCTACAGCTAAGTATTAATACTACTTTATACACCTCTTCTTGATCCATTCACAAGTTCATCTTGGGAACTTTCATGGATTTTCTTTCTTCTCACATTGCCAAGTCTTTCCTGAATCTTTCCGTCCAAGGGATATTACCTGTTTACCTGATAGAAGATTCTTTATGCACTCTCCTACCCTAAATATCTGTTTCTTATTTTTTATTTTATTGGAGGATAGTTGCTTTACAATGTTGTGTTAGTTTCTGCTGTACAGTGAAGTGAATCAGCTATAGGTATACATATATCCCCTCCTTCCTGAGCCTCCCACCCTCACCCATCCCCCGACTACAGGTCATCACAGAGCATGAGCTGAGCTCCCTGCACTATACAGCAGCTTCCCACTAGCCATCTAGCTTACACATGGTGGTGTATATATGCCAAGCTACTCTCCCAATTCGTTCCCACTCCCTCCCCATCTTGTCCACGTGTTTGTTCTCTTCATCTGGGTTTCTGTTCCTGCCCTGCAAATAGGTTCATTGGAACCATTTTTCTAGATATCATTTGTATATGAAATATATGATATTTGTTTATTTCTTTCTTACTACTTTAGTCTGTAGGACAGGCTCTTAGTCCATCCACATTACGTTTCTTTATATCTAGTCTTGCCTCCCTCAGTCCCAAAGAAAGACCTACCTTCCTACCTATTTTCATCCATTTAGACAATTCTTATTCAACCACACTTTCTACAAAAATGCACAGTAATATCCAGTCCAGGGGAGAACACACAAACACACAAGCTAAAGTGAAAAGGTCCAGCTTAGATTAGATTCTGCCTCGCTTGCAGCTTTCTCTCTGACCAGAGGCTCTCTTCTCCATGAACTCCGGCCCTTAGTTCTTGCTGACCAGGTGACTGGCATGACTTATCAGTTTGTCTCTGCCTTGTATTGTCAGTATTTTTACATGTAAGAACCAAGTTACAGATTGGCTCCTTTAAGAGTCGACTTAATGGGTTTTGTTATACCTCTCAGCATCCAGCTGATCTGAGATTAAGACTATACTCTAGGTCCTAGAGTCAAGGGGGAAATTGATCTGATTATCTGGACTTACCAAAGGAAAAGTTTTACTCAGCTGTGTCTGACCCTTTGTGAACTCATGGACTGTAGCCCGCCAGTGGACTGTAGCCTGCCATGGACTGTAGCTCCTCGGTCCATGGAGTTCTCCAGGCAAGAATACTGCTGTGGGTAGCCCTCCCCTTCTCCAGGGGATCTTCCTGACCCAGGGATCGAGTTCGGGTGTCCTGCCCTGCGGTTTTTACATGTAAGAACCAAGTTACAGATTGGCTCCTTTAAGAGTTGACTTAATGGGTTTTGTTATACCTCTCAGCATCCAGCTGATCTGAGATTAAGACTATACTCTAGGTCCTAGAGTCAAGGGGGAAATTGATGTTCTGATTATCTGGACTTACCAAAGGAAAAGTTTTACTCAGTTGTGTCTGACCCTTTGTGAACTCATGGACTGTAGCCCGCCAGTGGACTGTAGCCTGCCATGGACTGTAGCTCCTCTGTCCATGGAATTCTCCAGGCAAGAATACTGCTGTGGGTAGCCCTCCCCTTCTCCAGGGGATCTTCCTGACCCAGGGTGTCCTGCCCTGCGGGTCTTAGCTGCAGCAATCGGGACCTTCTTTGTATTGTGTGTGTTCAACTGTTGCACATGGCCTTTCCAGCTGCAGCACTCAAACTCCAGAGCTTTTGGGCTCAATGGCTGCAGCACATGGGCTTAGTTTCTCTGAGGCATGTGGGATCTTAGTTCCCCCACCAGGAATTGAACTCACGTACCTTGATTTGCAAGGCAGATTCTTAACCATTGGCCCCCAGGGAAGTCCCATGACATAATTTTAAATAATAACACCAGAAACCCTCATAAGGACCTTTTCTACTGAAGAGTCCAAGGATTCCTGTTCAGACTATGAATGTTCTTTGTTCTCCCTTTCCCATTACTGCAGGCCCCAGAAATTAATTCTGCTTGCTCTTCATCTTAGCAGCTGCCACCACCCAAGCAATTTCATAGAATTAGAGCTTCTCCAGTATTCTTGGGCTTCCCTTGTGGCTCAGCTGGTAAAGAATCCACCTACAATGCGGGAGATCTGGGTTGGATCTCTGTGTTGGGAAGATCCCTTGGTGAAGGGAAAGGCTACCCACTTCAGTCTTTTGGCCTAGAGAATTCTATGGACTGTATAGTCCATGGGGTTGCAAAGAATCAGACATGATCGAGTGACTTTAAAAAACAAAAAGGTGGAGAGGAACCCAAACTACTTCCATTTTTTGAAGTTTGTGGGATAGTAAAAGATACATAAATTGGAAAATAGGATAACAAAAATTCTGGTCTATTTAATCATTAAGCACTTTAACATATACATTGTTAATATTCACAGGGTAATTATGAGATTTATTAAAATATTTATATAAATCCTGGGGACTTCCCTGGTGGCCAGTGGTTAAGACTCTGTGCTCCCAGTGCAGGGGGCCCAGGTTCAATCCCTGGTCAGGGAACTAGATCCCACGTGCCACAACTAAGACCCAGTGCAGCCAGATAAAAAAATAAATTAAAAAATAAAGTAACATACATCCTATAAAGACTACGTGATTGGGTAATGGGGCACAGGATTAAAATGGAAAGGTCTTTTTTAAGGCCCTAAATCCATTTTTATTGGAGTATAACTGATTTACAGTGTTATGTTAGTTTCTGCTGTGTAGCAAAGTAAATTGGTTATACATATACCTACATCCACTCTTTTAAAGATTCTATTCCCGTGTTCCTCTAGGCCCTCCTGTGCCTGCCCAGCCACCACTCCTCGGGTTGCTCCTCCCGCCGCCGGCCCTGGCCTCGGGCGTGGGTGGCTCCTCTCAGCTGCCGCTCCTGGCCTCGGGGGCGAGGTGGCTTCTCTCGGCCGCCCCAGACCTCAGACGTGGGGTGTCTCCTCCCTGCCGCTACTGGCCTCGGACGTGGGGTAGCTCCTCTCAGTCGTTCTTGCGCCGTCGCAATCTGGCACATTCAGACTTAAATTGAAGAAAGTGGGCAACACCACTAGACCATTCAGGTATGACCTAAATCAAATCCCTTATGATTATACAGTGGAAGTGTAAAAGTTGGCTTAAAGCTCAACATTCAGAAAACGAAGATCATGGCATCTGGCCCCATCACTTCATGGGAAATAGATGGGGAAACAGTAGAAACAGTGTCAGACTTTATTTTTTGGGGCTCCAAAATCAGTGCAGATGGTGACTGCAGCCATGAAATTAAACGACGCTTACTCCTTGGAAGAAAAGTTATAACCAACCTAGATAGCATATTCAAAAGCAGAGACATTACTTTGCCTTCTAGGGTCCGTCTAGTCAAGGCTATGGTTTTTCCTGTGGTCATGTATGGATGTGAGAGTTGGACTGTGAAGAAGGCTGAGCGCCGAAGAATTGATGCTTTGGAACTGTGGTGTTGGAGAAGACTCTTGAGAGTCCCTTGGACTGCAAGGAGATCCAATCAGTCCATTCTGAGGGAGATCAACCCTGGGATTCCTTTGGAAGGAATGATACTAAAACTGAAGCTCCAGTACTTTGGCCACCTCATGCGAAGAGTTGACTCATTGGAAAAGACCCTGATGCTGGGAGGGACTGGGGGCAGGAGGAGAAGGGGACTACCGAGGATGAGATGGCTGGATGGCATCACAGACTCAATGGACGTGAGTCTGAGTGAACTCCGGGAGTTGGTGATGGACAGGGAGGCCTGGCGTGGTGCGATTCACGGTGTCGCAAAGAGTCGGACACGACTGAGTGACTGAACGGAACGGATTCCCATGTTAAGTCATTTCAGAGTACTGAGTAGAGTTCTCTATGCTATATGGTAGGTCCTTATTGATTATCTATTTTATATATAATAGTGTGCATATATCAATCCCAATCTCCCAATTTATCCATACTTCCCCTTTCCCCCTTCTTTTTAAAATGGAAAGGTTTTTTTCTTTCCATTCATCAGTGTATGCATCTGTGATTGTGTGCGTATTCTTTCCTGGAGGTAACTTTCAAGATCTAAATTTGAGGCCCTTTGTGTGGAAGCTGCAGGCCTTATAGCTTCCTGAACTGCTTCCTCCAGGTACCCAGACACTTGGGCAAATGGCCTCACAAGCCAGGTGATATGCTCACTCTCCACAAGACCTGCTCGAGAGTGGTAGGAAGTCTCCCGGGTGGAACCCGTTCTTGCTTCCTAAATGTAAGCACACAGAACCACTAAGCTTTCAGAGAAAATAAAAATCAGGTACCCATAAGTTATTAACCTTGGGAAATTTTACAAAGGTTTTATATTTCTAGTTCTTTGTGTCTGTCTCCTGACTCCCTTGGAGAAGGAAGTGGCACCCCACTCCAGTACTCCTGCCTGGAAAATCCCATGGACGGAGGAGCCTGGTGGGCTGTGGTCCATGGGGTCGCAGAGTCAGACATGACTGAGCGACTTCACCTTCTTTCACTTTGTTGACTCCTTAGGCTGAGATGGCACCTGACATTTCTATGAGTATGTCCTCCACGGCGATTCTTCTGAAGTCAAAACTTGTAAGGTGAGGTGAAGTCGCTCAGTTGTACCCATAAGTTATTAACCTTGGGAAATTTTACAAAGGTTTTATATTTCTAGTTCTTTGTGTCTGTCTCCTGACTCCCTTGGAGAAGGAAGTGGCACCCCACTCCAGTACTCCTGCCTGGAAAATCCCATGGACGGAGGAGCCTGGTGGGCTGTGGTCCATGGGGTCGCAGAGTCAGACATGACTGAGCGACTTCACCTTCTTTCACTTTGTTGACTCCTTAGGCTGAGATGGCACCTGACATTTCTATGAGTATGTCCTCCACGGCGATTCTTCTGAAGTCAAAACTTGTAAGGTGAGGTGAAGTCGCTCAGTTGTGTCCGACTCTTTGCGACCCCGTGGACTGTAACCTACTAGGCTTCTTCGTCCATGGGGCTCTCCAGGCAAGAATCCTGAAGTGGATTGCCATTTCCTTCTCCAGAGGATCTTCCCGACCCAGGGATCGAACCCGGGTCTCCCACATTGGAGGCAGATGCTTTTAACCCCTGAGCCACCAGGGAAGCTTGTAACAGCCACTCCATTTTCTCTCACTCCATCTTTTGTGAACCCCCTTGCTACAGGATGTACAGGAAATTGTGCAGTCCCACACCCACCTCCCGCCATCAAAACGTGCTCTTAGGTGAGGATCTGCTGAGTTCTTACACATGAACTTTCGTGATTGCTAAGGCATGCTTCTCAGTCTTTCTTAGGGCTTACAGTTTTTAAAAATGTTTTCTTTTTGGTTTCCTTGCTGCATGCGGGCTTTCTCTAGTTGCGGAGCATGGGCTCTAGGGGGAGCAGGCTTCCGTAGTTGCAGTGCCCAGGCTGAGTAGTTGTGGCACAGGGGCTTAATTGCCAGGCAGCATGTGGACTCTTCCAGGAGTAGAGACCGAACCCGTGTCCCCTGCATTGGCAGGCGGATTCTTGACCACTGGACCACCAAGGAAGTCCAGGACTTATAGTTTCAACCAAAGTGCATGCTAAGTCACTTAGGTTGTGTCCAAATCTGTGCGACCCTATGAACCATAGCCTGCCAGACTCCTCTGTCCCTGGGATTCTCTGGGCAAGAATACTGGAGTAGGTTGCCTGCCCTCCTTCAGGGGATCTTCCCCACCCAGAGATGGAAACTGCATTTCTTACATCTCCTGCATTGGCAGGCAGATTCTTTATCACTAGTGCCACCAAAGACTATTTTTAAAGAGGAATAATTGATATTGCGAAGAACTGACTCCTTTGAAAATACCCTGATGCTGGGAAAGAATGAAGGCAGGAGGAGAAGGGGACAACAGAGGCTGAGATGGTTGGATGGCATCACCAACTTGATGGACATGAGTTTGAGCAAGCTCCAGGAGTTGGTGATGGACAGGGAAGCCTGGCGTGCTGCATTCCATGGGGTTGCAAAGAATCACACATGACTGAGTGACTGAACTGAACTGAACTGAATTTATAATGCACCATACTGCTACTACTACTAAGTTGCTTCAGTCGTGTCCGACTCTGTGCGACCCCATAGGTGGCAGCGCAACAGGCTCCGCATCCCTGGGATTCTCCAGGCAAGAACACTGGAGTGGGTTGCTATTTCCTTCTCCAATGCATGAAAGTGAAAAGTCAAAGTGAAGTCGCTCAGTCGTCTCCGACTCTTAGCGACCCCGTGGACTGTAGCCCACCAAGCTCCTCTGTCCATGGGATTTTCTAGGCAAGAGTACTGGAGTGGGGTGCCATTGTTTTCTCCAATAATGCACCATAATGCTATAAAAACATAAACTACCATTGTTGACCATTGAGGGGTTTAAGCTTCTTACCTGATATGGGTGGCATTTTCAGTATTGATGCAGAGATCTAAACAGAAGAGAACAGATAACTGGAGTTTTGCTCCTTGCTCCATGTTCTTAATGTATAGAAATAATGAAACGAGGGAAATGCATCCACCTGCTGTTTAGAACAGCATATGATCTATATCTATCTATAAAAGAATGAACATGGTATTCAAACAGTCTTTTGCAGAATACCTAATCCTTCAGGGAGACGAGATACAGTGCCTGGCATTCCTGATGAGAATTTTAATGATAAACTTTATTATAGTTTAGTGTATCATTGGCTTGTGTTTTTGTAATCCTACAATAAATTTCCATTTCCACATATCCATCTGATGCATTTTCTTGGCCCAAGTTAATGGCTTCTAGTTATATCACCAGCAAACCAGAATCTGTATTGGACAAATATAGGACTGAGTGTGAGTAAGCTATTAAGTATTTTTAATTACCTTTTACTCTTCTTTGGATAGAGTATATTTTTGAGGAAGCTGAATTGCAGTACCTCGACATTTTGGAGATTTATAGAACAAGCACATGGACTCGGCTTATTCATCATAATTGGCAGGGATTCAGTATACAGAATCTTGTAACAACATCTCAGTTTTCTTGCTCTAGTGAATGTCATAATGAGCACATTTACAGTATGAATTATGTTGAGAGTGAAGAAATTTAAATCTTCATACCACTTTTATGCTCTCTCTTCCTGTTTGGTAATCAGATCTTGATTAAGAGGTAGAATTAACACCCAGTAGGGCATCAATGTTTCTTGCCTTGAATCCTCTGCTTATCTTTTCTTTGTCCCTAGGACAGATAGAGAATGATTTATGGGCTTCATGACTTTGAAACAATACAAAGTATCTGAGAGAAGTCCCTGGCGGTCCAGTGGATAAGACTCTGCACTTCTTCTGCAGAGGTCGTGGGTTTGATACCTGATGGGGAAACTAAGATCCTGCATGCCATGGGATGCCACCCCAAATTATCTGAAATTATATTTGCTGTTTCCTACAAGCCAATTACATCTATTTATAATGGGCATGGCAACCAACTACAGTATTCTTGCCTGGAGAATCCCCATGGACAGAGGGGCCTGGTGGGCTACAGTCCATGGGGTGCAATGAGTCAGACACAACTGCTTGACTAAGCACACACACACAAACCAATTATGTCTGTTTATAATATGAAATATAAAAGAAACCTGGATGGGAAAAATAAGTAACTTGCGATTACGCTGTTTTCATTTTGCCTTATTTAAATTTTCCATTGATAGGGCAATCATTCTCATGCCCTTAGTCCATCAGTATCCATGTCTTTAGCTACTGGAATGTTGTCACTTCCTCTCCCAGGCAATGATCTTCAGTGAAGAAAACAGTAGGAGTGTTTTGCTCTCTATGGAGTGCTTTTGCCTATCCTCTGGGCACTTCTTCACAGCCTCTCATTTATTAAAAAAAAAACAACACAAACCTTTATTGATTTCTTTGGCTGTTCCAGGTCTTAGTTGTAGCATGTGGGATCCTTGATCTTCATTGTGGCAAGCAGGATCTTTAGTTTTGGCACTTGAACACTTAGTTGCCCCCTGTGGGATCTAGTTCCCTGACCAGGGATTGAACCCAGGCCCCTTGCACTGGGAGCATGGAGTCCTAGCCACTGAACCACCAGGGAAGACCGTTCTTATTTTGAAATAGTCCTACTGAGATGCGCTTCATATGCCATAACATTCACTCTTTTAAAGTGTATGGTTCAGGGGCTTTCCTGGTGGCTCAGTAGTACAGAATCTGCCTGCCAATGCGGGAGACAGGGGTTTGATCCCTGATCCAGGAAGATCCCACATACCTAGGATCAATGAAGCCCCTTCACCAAATATTGGGACTGTGCTCTAGAGCCCACTACCTGCAACTACTGAAGTCAGTGTGCCCTAAAGCCCGTGCTCTACAACAAGAGAAGCCTCCACAATGAGCAGCCCGCACGCCGGAGTGAGAGTGCAAGCAGCAGCGAAGACCCAGCACAGCCAAAAATAGATAAATAAAATTATAAAACACTGTCAGTTCAGTCTTACTTTTTTTTTTTTAGTATATTCACAGAGTTATGCAACCATAACCACAATAATAATTTTAGAACATTTCAATATCCCCCAAAGAACCTCTGGTAACCATCAATAGCCATTCCTGTTCCTGTTTTCCTCACTGCCATCCTGGCCCCAAGGGGCCACTAATCTATCTTCTGTCTCTATGGATTTACCTATTTTGATAAATCAAACAGTGTGTGAGTCTTTTGTGACTAATCTCTTTGCTCAGCAAAATGTTTTCAAGGTTCATCCATATTGCAGCATGAAGCAGTACTTCATTCCTTTTTATTGTTGAATAATATTCCATTACTTAGATACATTATGTTTTATGTGTCCATTCATTAATCGATGAATAGTTGGTTTTCCCAGGTGACAGCGTTAAAGAATCCGCCTGCCAATGCATAAGACACAGGAGACATGAGTTCAGTCCCTGGGTTGGGAAGATCCCCTGGAGGTGGGTATGGCAACCCACTCCGTTATTCTAGCCTGGAGAATCCCACGGACGGAGGAGTCTGGTGGGCTACAGTCCATGGGGTCACAAAGAGTGAGACGTGACTGAGAGACTGAGAACACGTTGAACACCCATACAGATATGAATTATACTCTGTTTTATGTAACTGCTCATTAATTGATGAATATTTGGGTTTCTTCCACTTTTTGGTTACTATAAATTATGCTGCTATGAACATTAGCATAAAAATGTTTGAATAGATATATGCTTCAGTCTACCTTATTTTTTTAAGGATAAGACTCAGAGTGTTAGAACTTAGGCTTCTGATTCCTTATAATAAAGCCCTTTTCCTAATCATTGTATTCCAGAAATTTTAGAAATACAAGTTATTTTTAAAACTCTAGCATCACACGTTGCTTCTATTTCTAAACTCAATTTGCAGTCAAAATGTAGGAAAGTTTTGAATTTTCTCTCAAAATATTTTAAATACCTTGGCATCTGCCTGTATATCTCTTCTTAATCCAAATTGTGGATAGGCAGAGATGCTCTCCTTCTAATAACAGTAAGTCTTTGGAATATGTGGCCTGTAACATGATCCTTTTAAATAATAAGTAATTGTGATGGAATTCTGTTGAGCGTACTTATGGAATGAACCACCCCTTGTTATGAGCCTTAGAATGCTAAGGAAATGAGTGCTGTGCAGAACGACCTGGCTGTAATAAATCAACCTAACGTAAACTATGTCAAATTAAAATCGAGTGCCTAAATGAGCGTGGTCAAAAGCACGCCACAGTCTCCCAGTACAGAAACTGTGTACAGTCAGGAGGTAGCAACCTCCTGGAAAGTCAGTCCTCTGGAAACTTAACCATGGCAGCTGGTGAACAATGTTTTCATTTGTACCCTCCTTCACGGTGTTGGGCTTCCTCGCTGGTTTCTTAGTTCTTCCCACATCGTCTGGTTTGTGTCTGCCTCTAGGTCGGCCTTTTGCATACACCTGGCTGTTGGTCAACTCTTAGGCTCATAGGATATAAGCATCAAAAAGCGCCATAGAAATGACCTAAATCAGTGCTCTCCTTCACCCATCAATATGTTAAAGATGAGAAAAATTAGGTCTGCCAGGATTAAATGGACATGAATCTGAGCAAACTCAGGGAGATAGTGAAGGACACGGGAAGCCTGTGTGCTGCCGTTCATGAGGTCACAAAGTTGGATACAACTGAGCAGCTGAACAGCAACAACAGGGTTAAATAACCTGATGATCTAAAACCATACTATTCTGGATCTCCTAAATTTGAATCCAGGCTAACCCTACTCCAGGAGAGGGCCCCAAACACGAGAACAGTGATGATTGTAAGACATGATGTTTGTTCCTTAGCTGTGAACAATTCCATTTGTCTTGGCTTAGAATCTGGAGGTGGGGTTCTCGAATGTGGCTTGGGAAACTCTGAATCTCTCTGTTCTTGCCTTTGAGGGGTTTAGTATCCTACATTGGCAACTTCAGTGCATTTTCTCCATGTGTGTTAACTCTTCCATGGGGCTGGGTGAGGTGTTTTCGTTCCATCCTGGGCCTGAGCCTGTTGTTATTTGCCTCCATTCTTGTCTTGTTCAGTTGCTCAGTCGTGGCTGACTCTTTGTAACCCCATGAACTGCAGTACACCAGCCTTCCCTGTCCTTCACCATATTCCAGAGTTTGCCCAAACTCAAGTCCATTGAGTCGGTGATGCCATCCAACCATCTCATCCTCTGTTGCCCCCTTCTCCTGCCCTTCACCTTTCCCAGCATCAGGGTCTTTTCAATGAGTCTGCTCTTCACATTAGGTGGCCTCCATTCTAGTTTTTGGTTTTTCCCCATCTGATTGAGGAGTGGGCAGTCAAGTACTACAAAAGTGAATGCAGGGAACAGTAGGTAAACTGTGATAGAAAGAATCCAAATATTTGGCACAATTACAGGGAAACTTGAGAGAGGTTCATATTTGGGGGCAGAGCCCATAGTTTCCACCTCTGGGAAGCAACACCCTTTCCTCCCCTCTAGCTACGTCAAGAGACAGAAAAAGCGCTTGGTAAATGCTAAAATGTACTTTCATGTCATCTCTTCCTTTGCCAACACCATATTCACTTCTTCCTTGATTTCTGACTACATGCTCTCCTTCTGCGTATAATGCTCTTCTCTAGAACCAGAATTCTCTCTCATTTTCTTTATGCAAATCTTGCTTTCATTTAAGACACATTGTAAGTGACTTGTGTGTTTTAGTCACTCAGTTGTGTCTGACTCTGCAACCCCATGGACTGTAGACCACGAGGTTCTTCTGTCCATGGAATTCTCTAGGCAGGAATACTGGTGTGGGGGAAGTTCCAATACTTTGGCCACCTAATGTGAAGAATCAACTTATTGGAAAAGACTCTTAATGCTCAGAAAGACAGAGGGGAGGAGGACAAGGGGACAGTAGAGGATGAGATGGTTGGATGGCATCACCAACTCAATGGACATAAATTTAAGCAAACTCCAGGAGATAGTGAAGGACAGGGAAGACTTTTCCTGCTGCAGTCCATGGGGTCATAAAGAGTTGGATACAACTTAGCGACTTTACAACAACAAAAATAAATGATACACTTTCTGTCACAAAGCCTTTTCTTCCAAGCACCCTGTTCAGTAACACTGCACAATTCTGAATTCCTGTAACATTTAGTTTATGCTTTCCAATCACAAGCTTTACTGAACACTGCCTAATTATCTCTAGATATATCATATATTGAACTTCATTTTCCAAGGACAAAGAAACTTCCATGGGCAGGCACTGTGCCTTCTGTATCCACAAACTTCCACGATATAACTGGCACAAAAACAGGAGTTTGTAGATGCCAAATACTTTCATTTGCCTAATTTATAATCTGAAGTTCAAGATGAATTGTGGTTACTGCATTTTTATGTGGGAGCACACATATTTTCATCAGTCATTCTATAAGATAGCGACCCAAAAGAAAATGCATACCAAGTAGTGTGGATTGGAAGGTATTAGGTACTGAGTACGTGCCAGGTACTATGCTGGATACTGGGAATGCAAAGATACATTGGTCCTGTTCTCAAGATGTAAGCAAGTAAGTTCAATCATGAAGCAGGATATTCTAGGCAGAGAACGGCATAAATCAAGGTACAGAAAGCTGGGCATTGTGTGTGCGTGTACATATGTGTGCGTATGTTGTGTTTAAGACTTTCAGCAGCTTAGAAGGAAAGAATGGGCCATATAAAGGCAGTGGAAGGTTTAAGAATAAATTGAAATAATAAGCTCAGTCAGTAAAGAATCTGCCTGCAATATAGGAGACCCAGCTTCGATTCCTGGGTCGGGAAGATCCCCTGGGGAAGGAAGCGGCAACTCATTCCAGTATTCTTATCTGGGGAATCCCATGGACAGAGAAGCCTGGCAGGCTACAGTCCATGGGGTCACAAGAGTTGGACACTACTGAGCGACTAAGTACCACCATCTGTTCAGTAAGCACTGCCCTAGGTGCTTCTCTGTTTAAGTCTCCGAGTCAGAAGTTAGCTGTTACTACTTTGGATAATGCTGGAAGACCCATATAGGAAAAAATAGGATATAGGAATTTTTGTTAGGATTTTGAATTTGGGAAATTGAAAGACTGAGTATGTTCACTGGAGATGCTAAATAGGCCATGTAGTGTACTAGAGGTCAAATTAGCCAGTACAGTTATATGGAAACTAAAGTTTCAAGGAACATGTCTGGACTAAGTACACAACACTTTGTGACCAGGTTGGCCAAAGAAATGGGTGCAGAAGTGATATGTGTTACTTCCCGAATGAGCACACACACACACACACACACACAGNTTCTTTCTGGCTTACTTCACTTTGTATAATCGGCTCCAGTGTCATCCACCTCATTAGAACTGATTCAAATGTATTCTTTCTTTGGAAGGAGTGATGCTAAAGCTGAAACCCAGTACTTTGGCCACCTCATGTGAAGAGTTGACTCACTGGAAAAGACTCTGATGCTGGGAAGTATTTGGGGCAGGAGGAAAAGGGGACGACAGAGGATGAGATTGCTGGATGGCATCACTGACTTGATGGACAGGAGTCTGAGTGAACTCCGGGAGTTGGTGATGGACAGGGATGCCTGGTGTGCTGCAATTCATGGAGTCACAGAGTCAGACAGGACTGAGTGACTGAACTGAACTGAACTGATGGGACTGGATGCCATGATGTTTGTTTTCTGAATGTTGCATTTTAAGCCAGCTCTTTCACGCTCCTCTTTCACTTTCATCAAGACGCTTTTTAGGTTTTTTTTTTTTTTTTTTTGCTTTCTGTCATAAGAGTAATGTCCTCTGTATATCTGAGGTTATTGATATTTCTCACAGAAATCTTGATTCCAGCTGTGATTTATCTAGCCCAACATTTCTTATGATGTACTCTGCATATAAGTTAAATAAACAAGGTGACAATATAAAGCCTTGATGTACTTCTTTCCCAAATTGGAACCAGTCTGTTTTTCCATGTCCAGTTCTAACTGTTGCTTCCTAACCTGCATACAGATTGTTCAGGAGGCAAGTAAGGTGATATAGTCATCCCATCTCTTCAGAATTTTCCATAGTTTATTGTGATCCACACAGTCAAAGGCTTAGGCCTAGTCAATAAAGCAGAACTAGATGTTTTTCTGGAACTCTCTTGCTTTTTTTAATGATCCAACAGTTGTTGGCAATTTTATCTGTGCTTCCTCTGCATTTTCTAGAGGAAAAGTCCAGCTTAAACATCTGGAAGCTCACGGTGTTCAAGAGCAAGAATATCTGGCATTAACCACAATTCAATTCAGATTCCTACTATTTTGAATCATCCCTTAGATTAATAGTTATTGCTCTACTTTTGTTACATGTTTTCTTATGAATCTGTCATGGAGAGTTTATTATTCTTGTTCAGAAATATCAGATTTTCAAAGGGAAAAAAAGGCACAATTTCATATTTTGCATGAGTATCTCCCATAGTGCTCAGGAACATATGTCCTTTAAGCATACATGGATGATTCTGATAAATCACAGAAATATTGAAGTTATAAATGAGCAGCAGATCTGGGTTATAAAATTATCTCAAAAGAGTTTATACTTAGCACAGTTCTACCTCTGGAGAACTCTTGGAACCAATTCAACAATTATTTATAAAGCACACACTATATACATATATGCTATTGGCTATATGTCTTAGAAGACAGAAATAATATTTTGTTTAAGCTGCTTAAATTATAAATCTTGGATGTTGGACAAATTATCATATTTTTATAAAGCAAAATATTATAAGGTATTTTTTACACAAGAAGAACAATAAAAATATTTTGTTGGAGTGTGGGTTTAATGACTTACAGAAGAAGCTATTCATAGTTTTTTAAAAGAAAAAGAGAGAGATAGACAGAGGGAAGGGGGAATATAAGGAAAGAAAGAAACAAAGAACAGGAAGTCTCAACTAAAAAAGTGACAGTTGAAATGACAGGCAAGTTGAATTCCACTCTCTCTCTGGATTTGTATTGAGAAGATAGATTTTAGTTGTCTTGACCTCAGCATTCCTAAATTGGATGACTAATTCCACCATTGATGTGAACTGAGCAAGTAATATAGTCTTTATAAACCTCCATTATATGATGCATATGATGGAGATAGTAGCATTTAATACAGAGATGCTATGAAACTTAAATGATGCTGTGAAAGTGCTGCACTCAATATGCAAGCAAATTTGGAAAACTCAGCAGTGATCACAGGACTGGAAAAGGTCAGTTTTCATTCCAATCCCAAAGAAAGGCAATGCCAAAGAATGCTCAAACTACCACACAATTGCGCTCATCTCACATGCTAGTAAAGTAATGCTCAAAATTCTCCAAGCCAGGCTTCAGCAATATGTGAACCATGAAATTCCTGATGTTCAAGTTGGTTTTAGAAAAGACAGAGGAACCACAGGTCAAATTGCCAACATCTGCTGGATCATGGAAAAAGCAAGAGAGTTCCAGAAAAACATATATTTCTGCTTTATTGACTATGCCAAAGCCTTTGACTATGTGGACCACAATAAACTGTGGAAGATTCTGAGAGAGATGGGAATACCAGACCACCTGACCTGCCTCTTGAGAAATCTGCATGCAGATCAGGAAGCAACAGTTAGAACTGGACATGGAACAACAGACTGGTTCCAAATAGGAAAAGGAGTACGTCAAGGCTGTATATTGTCACCCTGCTTATTTAACTTATATGCAGAGTACATCATGAGAAACGCTGGACTGGAAGAAACACAAGCTGGAATCAAGATTGCTGGGAGAAATATCAATAATCTCAGATATGCAGATGACACCACCCTTATGGCAGAAAGTGAGGAGGAGCTAAAAAGCCTCTTGTTGAAAGTGAAAGAGGAGAGTGGAAAAGTTGGCTTAAAGCTCAACATTCAGAAAACGAAGATCATGGCATCTGGCCCCATCACTTCATGGGAAATAGATGGGGAAACAGTAGAAACAGTGTCAGACTTTGTTTTTTTGGGCTCCAAAATCACTGCAGATGGTGACTGCAGCCATGAAATTAAAAGGCGCTTACTCCTTGGAAGAAAAGTTATGACCAACCTAGATAGTATATTCAAAAGCAGAGACATTACTTTGCCGACTAAGGTCCGTCTAGTCAAGGCTATGGTTTTTCCTGTGGTCATGTATGGATGTGAGAGTTGGACTGTGAAGAAGGCTGAGCGCAGAAGAATTGATGCTTTTGAACTGTGGTGTTGGAGAAGACTCTTGAGAGTCCCTTGGACTGCAAGGAGATCCAACCAGTCCATTCTGAAGGAGATCAGCCCTGGGATTTCTTTGGAAGGAATGATGCTAAAGCTGAAACTCCAGTACTTTGGTTATCTCATGTGAAGAGTTGACTCATTGGAAAAGACTCTCATGCTGGGAGGGATTGGGAGCAGGAGGAGAAGGGAACGACAGAGAAGGAGATGGCTGGACGGCATCACTGAGTCGATGGATGTGAATTTGAGTGAATTCCAGGAGTTGGTGATGGACAGGGAGGCCTGGCGTGCTGTGATTCATGGGTTCACAGAGTCGGACACGACTGAGGAACTGAAATGAACTGAACTGATGAAGCTTAAATGAGAAATATTTATAAAGAATGTAGCACAGCCCTTTTTATATTTTAAATGTTCAATCAAGGTTTAGTTCTTATTAGCAGTTACAATAATAATTGCAATTACTATCTCTACTAGTGGAAAAAGTACTGTAGTAGTAAAACAATATGGGCAAAAAAAATAAATAAAACAAGGAAAACAGCATGAAAATTTTTGAGAAACATTAGAAGTTAATTTTGATTGGAGGAGATGGTTCATTTAGACAATAGTGACTGAGTGGAAATGCTGGAAAAGTAGGCTGGGGATTTATTGAGGGGCTTAAGTGCCTGGTTAATAAATTTATAATTAATTTGGCATACAAAAATGAGTCACAGAAGTTAATTGAGCATGGATATATAATTTGGCCTCTTTTTTTAAGAAGATTAGTCATGGACTTCAGTGGAAAAAAGAAGAGACAAGAAGGCCAGTTGGAAACTTAATAAAGTAGTCATTGCAAAGGGAATAACATCCTTTATAAGAACAATAACTATAGTATTGGAAAGAAGTATTCCAGAAGGATTACTGAAGAAGAAGCTACATACTGGCTCTGACTAGAATGCAGAAGATTAAAAGGTTAAGTTGGCTAAGACTGCTCTCAAGAACTGGAAATCTAGTGGGAACTGTAAATAAAAGCTGGAAAGCGAGGACCGAGGGAACTCGGTTCTGTGGAAAATGTAGCAGTTTTTGGTTTGGACATGATAAGCTTGATGAGCTGGGGATGTGTAGTCTAAGGAAACAAAAACAGTTAAAATCCAAGCCATGTCTGAAGAGAAAGCTCAGGCTATCAGCAGATATTTTGGAGCTATTTACATTGAATGTCAGTTTATGAAATCAGAGAAGACAAATATTAAAATATAATAGTTTGAGGAAGAAAATAAGAGGACTGAGAGGAGACTACTGGTCCTTTTCCTTTAGCTCCTCTAAATAGTCCTAATCTAGAAGCTACATACTGGCTCTGACTAGAATGCAGAAGATTAAAAGGTTAAGTTGGCTAAGACTGCTCTCAAGAACTGGAAATCTAGTGGGAACTGTAAATAAAAGCTGGAAAGCGAGGACCGAGGGAACTCGGTTCTGTGGAAAATGTAGCAGTTTTTGGTTTGGATATGATAAGCTTGATGAGCTGGGGATGTGTAGTCTAAGGAAACAAAAACAGTTAAAATCCAATCCATGTCTGAAGAGAAAGCTCAGGCTATCAGCAGATATTTTGGAGCTATTACATTGAATGTCAGTTTATGAAATCAGAGAAGACAAATATTAAAATATAATAGTTTGAGGAAGAAAATAAGAGGACTGAGAGGAGACTACTGGTCCTTTTCCTTTAGCTCCTCTAAATAGTCCTAATCTAACTAGGTCAGGTGGGGTAATAATCTCAATTGTGGCCTTCTACAAGTAATTATTACAAATCTTAACATATACACATCATTAAGATCAATAAGACATCATACGTATGCTCATTTCCAGTTCAAGTTTGTTTATAAAAGTTTATGCAGATGTTGGGCAAGTAAACAGTGTGAGCAGCTACATGATCTACTATTTATACTAAATGATGAAGTAATAAATTGGGGCCTTATCCAGCAATTCTTAACAGATCAGATCATAATGAACACTTTTCCTCTCATTTCGATAATCTACTATTGAAACCCCTTCTTAATTCCATCCCCTGATTATCCTCCAAGATGGACATTGTCAAAAAAGTCATTTGAACTTAGTTTTCACTTTTTTTTTTCCCCCATTGCACACTTACATTTATAATATCATTAGGTTAAGTGGCCCTTTTTTCTCCCCTGTTGTAGTTTCTGCTCCTCTGGGATAAATTTCTTTTGAGTCACTCTAGCTTTAAGAACACATTCTTTCAAGCATTCAAAAATTCAGTCAAATGTGTCCTCTCAGTTCACTGAACTCAAAATCTTATTTGAGTATATATTGCTTGTGTCCTCAATAAAACAAAGAATTCCAGATATATCATGTTCTTGGATTAGAAGAACTACTGTTGTTGAAAATAACTAAAGAATATTACCCAGAGCAATTTACAAATTCAATAAAATTTCTATCAAATTAAAAAAATATATTTTTTACAGGGCAAAAATTTTACACTTTCTTTGGAAGCACAAAGACTCTGAATACCAACAGCAATCTTGAGAAAGGAAATCAGATCTGGAGGAATAAACCTTCCATAGTTCAGAATATACTGAAAAACTATAGTAATCAAGACACTATAGTAATGGCACCAAAAATGAAACATAGATCAATGAAATAAGATAGAAAGTCCAGAGACAAACCCACACAACTTATCTCTGACAAAGGAAGCAAGAATATACAATGAAGAAAAGATAGTCTCTTCAATAATTGATGCTGGGAAAAGTAGACAGCTACATGGAAAAGAATGAAATTAGAACACTTCCTAACACCATACACAAAAATAAACTTGAAATGGATTAGAGACCTAAATGTAAGATCAGACACTGTAAAACTCTTAGAGGAAAACATAGGCAGAACACTCTTTGACCCACCTCTAAAAGTAATGGAAATAAAGACCAAAAAAAGTTTTTTTTTTTTTTTAATGAAACCTAATTAAACCTAAAAACTTTTGAATAGCAAAGGAAACTATAAACAAGATGCAAAAACAACCCTCAGAATGGGAGAAAATAATTGCAAATTAAGCAACTGACAAGGGATTAATCTCCAGAATGTAATGTATAAACATTTCATGCAGATCAACATCAGAAGAACAAGCAACTCCACTGAAAACAGCGCAGAAGACTTAAATAGACATTTCTCCAAAGAAGACATACATATGCCCAACAAACACATGAAAAGATACTCAATTTTGCTCACTGTTAGAGAAATGCAAATTAAAGCTAGAGGGAGGAATCACTTCACACTGGTCAGAATGGCTGTCATCAAAAAATCTACAAGCAATAAATGGTGGAGAGGATATGAAAGCAAGAGAACACTCTTACATTGTTTTTGAGAATGTAATTTGATACAGCCACTGTAGAAATCAGTATGGAAATTCTTTTAAAAACTAGGAATAAAGCTGCCATATGACCCAGCAATCCCACTAGTGGGCATATACCCTGAGAAAACCATAATTCACAAAGGCACATGTACCCCTAGTGATCATAACAGCACTCTTTATAATAGCCAGAGAATGGAAGCATCCTAGATGTTCTTGGGCAGATGAATGGATAAAGAGTTGTGGTACTTATATGCAATGGGCTATTTCTCATCCACAAAAAATAATGAAACTGGGTCATTGTGATGTGGATAAACTTTGAGTCTGCTACACAGAGTGAAGTAAGTCAGAAAGAGGAAAACTTGTATCCTATGTTAACACACACACACACACACAGAATCTAGAAATATGGTATTCCTGAACTATTTTCAGGGCAGGAATTGAGATGCAGATGTAGAGAATGAATTTGTGAACACAGAGGGGGATGGAAAATGTGAGGTGAATTGACATATATACACTGCCATATGTAAAACTGATAGAGGGAAGCAGCTGTATAGCATAGGGAGCTCAGAGGTCTGGGATGGTGGTGGTGAGAGGGAGCCTCAAGAGGGAGGGAATACATGTATACTTATAGCTGACTCATGTTGTACAGCAGAAACCAACACAAAATTGTAAAACATTTTTCCTCCAATTAAAAATGAATGAAACCCCTCACCAATATTTTCCTACTATTACTGATATCAGAAATATCAGATTAGATCAGTCGCTCAGCCGTGTCTGACTCTTTGCAACCCCATGTATTGCAGCGGGCCAGACCTCCCTGTCCATCACCAACTCTTGGAGTTCACTCAAACTCATGTCCGTCGAGTCGGTGATGCCATCCAGCCATCTCATCCTCTGTCGGCCCCTTCCCCTCCTGCCCTCAATCCCTCCCAGCATCAAAGTCTTTTCCAATGAGTCAACTCTTCGCATGAGGTGGCCAAAGTGCTGGAGTTTCACCTTTAGCATCATTCCTTCCAAAGAACACCCAGGACTGATCTCCTTTAGAATTTACTGGTTGGATCTCCTTGCAGTCCAAGGGACTCTCAAGAGTCTTCTCCAACACCATAGTTCAAAAGCATCAATTCTTTCGTGCTCAGCTTTCTTCACAGTCCAACTCTTGCATCCATACATGACCACTGGAAAAACCATAGACTTGACCAGATGAAACTTCATTGGCAAAGTAATGTCTCTACTTTTGAATATGCTATCTAGGTTGGTCATAACTTTTCTTCCAAGGAATAAAGTGAAAAGTGAAAGTGAAAGTGAAGTCACTCAGTCGTGCCGACTCTTTGCGACCCCATGGACTGTAGCCAATCAGGCTTCTCCATCCATGGAATTCTCCAGGCAAGAGTGCTGGAGTGGATTGCCATTTCCTTCTCCAGGAGATCTTCCCGACTCGGGAATCGAACCTGGGTCTCCCACATTGCAGGCAGATGCTTTACCATCTGAGCCACCAAAGCGTCTTTTAATTTCATGGCTGCAGTCACCATCTGCAGTGATGATGGAACCCAAAAAAATAAAGTCTGATATAGTTTCTACTGTTTCTGCATCTATTTCAGATGAAGTGATGGGACTAGATGCCATGATCTTAGTTTTCTGAATGTCGAACTATAAGGAACACTTATTTCACACTGGGCATATGAAGATAAAGTAGAAATTTCAGAAAAGGAGAGAAAGGAAATTTTCACATCATGAGACATTCCATAGAGGAAAAAAAAATTAGTTAATTGTAGAGTTGTCAAAACATATAATAGTATAAATAATTTGTGAGCGACACTTGGTAATTTAAAGTATTTTGCTAACAGATGAGATGCACATTGCTAAATACTATTACTAGAGAAAATCACGTGATAGACTAGAGAAAATAGAGATAACAAGTGTAGATAATTCAGAACTTAGGGTAAGGGCTAGGGATGACTGGAATT
This sequence comes from Aepyceros melampus, assembly GCA_006408695.1. Taxonomy (NCBI): domain Eukaryota; kingdom Metazoa; phylum Chordata; class Mammalia; order Artiodactyla; family Bovidae; genus Aepyceros; species Aepyceros melampus. The sequence goes on from SJXQ01008121.1 coordinate 61,048, forward strand.
TTCAGTTAAATATATCTACCCTATTGATGGATTTAATGATTATTAATCTCAATTGTCATATTGTGGGCAGGACAAGGAAAAAGGGAAAAATAAATTACAGGATAGTAAAATGTTATCTTAAAAATACTTTAAAATAGTATCTATAATATATTCATATTAATAAAGACTAATAATACATGGTTCTAATGTATTTATCTTTTATTTATCTTTAAGTTTTTTAAACACACCATGCAGCATGTGGTATCTTAGTTCCCCTATCAGACATTGAACTCATGCCCACTGCAGTGGAAACACATAGTCTTAACCACTGGACTATAAGGGAATTCTGGTTCAAATTTTCTTAAAATTGGATTCTTTGCTATGAATATTGGACCTAAAACAAATGAATCAATATTTGTAGTCCTGACATTTTATTCATATTCCTGGAACTTATTTCCAAATAACAGCTCCAATCCCACATCTCATATTTCAATGCTGCAACAAAAATATTGATTCATTAAAACCACTCTTATTATTTATTGTCATTTTTTACTTCTGAAGCTAAATTCCTTTTCTTAATCTCACCAAGCCTGAAAGAAAACAAACACAGAGATTTCTAAGAGACCATTCTTGAGAGCCTTTTCCATTCATTTCATTGTATAGACAGTGCAGATTATTAATACCCAAATTTTCATTATTAACCTTTTGTCTGCAGAGCACTCTCTACTATAAATGAAAACATAATTTGAAGTGTTCAGCTTTTGTTAATAGTCCCGAGTGTTATGCTATGATCATTCTTGATTTTATATTTCCTCTTATCTAAATGTACATTGGCTATGAAATCCTAACCATAGAAAATTCTTAATTTGCTGTGATCTTCTATTTTTCTTAAATTCCAAATCTTTCTATAACTAGCACACATATTTACAATTTATAGAAGTCTACCCTATATATTTTCAATTACTTTAATAAGTATATCATATGCTATGATCAATATTGCTATTATCTCTTAATCTTTCCCACCCTCGATACTAAAGTTGGTCCATTCTCTATAGATAGAATGAGCCAACATAGTACCATCCTACTAATGTGCATAAATCTATCCATAGATAAGTACTTCATAGATGCTTTATCTTATTCTCATTTCATACCTGAGAAAAAGGGTGTTCAGAGAGGTTAATTGATCTGTCTACATAATGTAGTGAGTATGTGACAAGGGAAATCCCCAAATTCTGAACTTAGGCCATTTATCCTATTTCAAACACACTATTTTCTTTCAGTTCCAATTACTTTCTCCACATAAATATAAAAACCCAGCACTATAACACAAAGTGATGTATATAGATTAGCATTTTTATTTTCTATTTCTTCAAGGAGCTGAAGTGCTGGTATTAAATAAGAACTTTGGGTTTGACTTTGCTTGGATAATACACCAGTTAAGAGATGCAAGCTTCAATCATATAGGATAATAGATGATCTGCTGAAGAGAGAAATTGATTTTGAAGTTGTAATTTACTTGAAGTGTTTTGATGATCTCATAAAATACAGGCACAAAATTGAAGTTATTTAGGTTTTCATGGCTCTCTTAAAGCTTGAATTACTACTTCAGTGCCAAAGTGCCCAGGATAGATCCACAGGTTCCTGTATTACAGATTATATTTTTATTGCACTGTGAATATATTTCCTGGTACAAAAGCTTATTCTTTACCCTCTCCATCTATTATTCATTACCTTTCTCTCTCTCTCACTCTCTCAAATTTCTCTCTATATTTCTCATTTTTCTCCGCTTGTCTTCGCATTCTCTCTCTCTCTGTCTCTTTACCTGGAAAGTGACTCACTCCCATGTTGTTTGTGTGTGTGGTCCATGGCTGATATTTATTTTTTCAGTAATGGTTTTATTTGGACTAACTAGCATACATAACCCTGTATATATCATCTCTTTAGCTATCAGCTATTTCTCTTGAACACGATTCTAGTGTTGTATATGGGTATTTGTCATTTATCTATACCTTTTATCATTTGATATATTTAAGCAAGGATAATAATATTCAGAAAGAGGACATAAGAAAACAGCCTTCTCTGCCTTGTCCCTTCTAAGGGAGGAAGGTAGAAGGCATAGTTTGAGAAGCTTGAGAGGTTGCTCTCCTGAAATGGTTTTCAATCCTGGAGGCAGATACCATCATCTGGAGAGTTTTTGAAATTATTCAACTAGATAATCAGAATCTCTGGAAGACAAAGATTTTTAAGCTTCCCAAGTGACTTGTAGGGCTTACCAGGCGGCACTAGTTGTACAGAACTTGCCTGCCACTGCAGGAGATGTAAGAGACTCTTGTTCAATAACTTGGCTGAAAAGATCCCCTGGAGGAGGGCATGGCAACCCAATTCAGTATTCTTGCCTGGAGAATCCCATGGACAGAAAAGCCTGGAGAACTGTATTCCATAGGTCACAAAGAAGTGGACATGACTGAAGTGACTTAGCACACATGCATGTACACAGGGAGCAAGTGTAACCTCACTCATTAGCAGATAATTGTATTAAAGCTTTACTGAGCAAGGCTCTGCCCACCAGAGTAAGACCCAGTTCTTCCCACCTGCAGTCCCTCCCATCAGGAAGCTTACAAAAAACACTTAGCTTCATCCATCAGAGGGCAGACAGAAGAAGCAAGAAGAACCACAATCCCACAGTGACTAAAACACATTACAGAAAATTAATCAGCATGAGAAAGCAGTTAGTCATGTCCCAGATGAAAAGACAAGATAAAATTCCAGAAAAACAACTAAATGAGCTGATGATAGGCAACCTTCCAGGAAAAAAAAAAAAAATCAGAAAAATGAGAGTGAAGCTGATCCAGGATCTGGGAAAAAGAGTGAAGGCAAAGATTGAGACGATGCAAGAAATGCTTAACGTAGACCTAGAAGAACTAAAGAACAAACAAACAGAGATGAACAGTACACTAGAAGGAATCAATAGCAAAATAACTGAGGCAGAAGAAATGATAAATGACCTGGAGGTGTAAATCACTGCCACAGAACAGAATATAGAAAAAAGAGTGAAAAGAAATGAAGGCAGCCTAAGAGACCTTTGAGAAAACATTAAATTCATCAACCTTCTTATTAAAGGGTCCCAAAAGAAAAGGGGAAGGACCTGAGAAAATACTTGAAGAAATAATAGCGGAAATTTTCCCTAACATGGGAATGGAAATAGTCAACAAAGCTCAGGAAGCACATAGTCCTAAGCAGGGTAAGCCCAAGAAGGAACACACCGAGACACATGGTAATAAAACTGACAAAAAATAAAGACAGAGATAAAATATTAAAAACCACAAGGAGAAAATGACAAATAACATAAAGGGAACTCTTATCAGGTTATCAGCTGATTTATCAACAAAGACTCTACAAGCCAGAAGGGAATAGCATGGTATATTTAAAGTGATGAAAGAACCTACAACCAAGAATACTCTCCCCGCAAGACTCTCCTTCATATTTGGTGGAGAAATCAAAAGCTTTCCAGACAAGCAAAAGTTAAGAGAATTCAGCACCACCAAACCAGCTTTATAAAGGAACTTCTTTAGGCAGGAAACAAGAGAAGGAAAAGACCAACTTACAGAAAATAAACTCAAAACAATAACATAGGTCAATAGTATAGTGCCAAATTACTAATTCAATAGGTACCAGGAAGATGTCTAATAGAATTTATCACCATATCTAATCAGTTAAATAGGAATAATGTACATAATAAAGAATAAAGGTCACAGTTAGCAATACAATTTCCTACCTACTAAAGGATAGAACACTAAAGATATCAATTAAATTCAGAAATAAGATATAATAAGAAATATACATGACTCATATAAAATATATGACTATAACAACTGAAAAGTAAAAGTTAGATTTGATTCATGGAAAACATAGAAACTTCTTGGGTAAGAGTGGAGGGTAGGAGCAAAAATGTTCATTTCCATACATTTCCATACATTGAGTTCATTTGCATTAAAAAGTTAATGGCAATTTTTTGTCATTTTACAAATGATTTTAAAATTCATTTGGAGGAAGAATTTTTAAAATAAATTTTAGAAATTTTAAGGAAGAACTAACACAATTAGGAAAATCTTTAATCATATATTTGAAGAAATGAATGGTTGGGTACATTTAAAATAGTGTTTTTACTAGAAACTAATTAAAGTATTTTAAAGGTTAAGAGTGATACTTCACATCAAGGATAAGGTTATTATTATTCACAATGGAAGACTGGCTAACAACTTGAGAGAAAGTAAAAAGACTAACTCATGCCATACATAGTAATTTCCTAGGGTCAACATAAATTACCACAGACTTAGAGACTTAAAAATAACAAAAATGTATTGTTTCACATTCTGGAATCCAGAAATCTGAAATCTGGGATTATCAGCTGGGACACACTCCTTCGGAAGGTTCTAGGAAAATATTCTTTTATCTTCTGGTTTCTTGTGGTCCTAGCCATTCCTTGGTTGTAGCATCATTACGCTAATCACTATTTTTTGTCTCCAAATGACATTCTTCTATCACTTTATGTTTCCTTTTCTTTTCATAGGGACATCAAGTCATTGGATTTAAGTACCATTCTATTAAAGAAAGGATGATTAAGCATCAAGATTCTTAATTAATTACATATACAAAGAACCCATTAGCATAAGAGTTCACATTTTGACTCTTTTCAACCTATATTATATTATATTATACCTTAAATAAATTGTAGAATTTTTTCTCTTCTCAAATTTAGACGACTTTTTGGCAAGCTACAAAGAATTTCATTAGCTCAAGTATAAGTTCATCATACAAATAATAAATAGCAATAAGGGAAAAACAATAATAAGATACAAAAAAGTATGGCCAAGTTTGTTGAAATTCTAGATGAATATGCTTGTTCATACTATATTGGTGATAGTGTAAAATGTGGTTACTTTTGGATTCTGTATTTCAAGGATATTAGAATCAATTATATAGATGAACAAAAGACTTTATAGTAAATTTTCTAGTAAACATTATTATAAAATCAAAATACAGGAAATTAAAAATACTACAAAAATTCTTTATGTTCACATAATGGGAATTTAAATGCTATTAAAAATGTATTTGCCGTCAGTAAACTAATATGATACACTTAAAGAACAAGCTAAAAATCATTCATTAAATAATCATTCATTTATGAATTGGAAAAATAAAAGTATCTAAATACTATTTTTGCAATGGAATATAAACCGTAATTCACAGTCATAAATCTGTAAGGATGGTTCTTTAAAAAGTTTTATTTTCTTCTATTGTATTGATTTCATAAGACATATTATAAATATTGATAGTTTTATGGGTATTACCAATATTTTCAAAGATTTTAGTTTTGGCTATATTATACAGTTATTTTATTTTTCTCTTGTGTATCTAGAATTATATTTTTTCAACTTTATTTGTATCTTTCTTCCTTTAAATTAATCATATTCAGTTCAGTTCAGTTACTCAGTCATATCCGACTCTTGTGATCCCATGAATCGCAGCATGCCAAGCCTCCTTGTCCATCACCAATTCCTGGAGTTCACTCAGACTCATGTCTATGAAATCAGTATGCCATCCAACCATCTCATCCTCTGCTGTCCCCTTCTCCTCCTGCCCCCAATCTCTCCCAGCATCAGAGTCTTTTCCAATGAGTCAACTCTTCGCATGAGGTGGCCAAAGTACTAGAGTTTCAGCTTCAGCATCATTCCTTCCAAAGAAATCCCAGGGACCATCTCCTTCAGAATGGACTAGTTGGATCTCCTTGCAAGAGTCTTCTCCAACACCATAGTTCAAAAGCATCAATTCTTTGGCACTCAGCTTTCTTCTCAGTCCAACTCTCACATCCATACATTACCACTGGAAAAACCATAGCCTTGACTAGACAGACCATTGTTGGCAAAGTAATGTCTCTGCTTTTGAATATGTTATCTAAGTTGGTCATAACTTTTCTTCCAAGGAGTAAGTGTCTTTTAATTTCATGGCTGCAGTCACATCTGCAGTGATTTTGGAGCCCAAAAAAACCATTGATTATTTTTAAAGGTATGCTTCATAAAACAGTTTTGTGTTGTTTACAAATAAGATGTTTAGGATTCAAAAATAAATGTGTGCCCATCTGGAGTGGAAATTGATGGAATCAAACACAGATAAGAGGACCTCCATACTCTATGAGAATGGCTTACTCTGAGAAAAGAAACAATCTGGCATATTTAGCTGCTGCTGCTGCTAAGTTGCTTCATATGTGTCCGACTCTGTGCAACCCCATAGATGGCAGCCCACCAGGCTCCCCCGTCCCTGGAAGTCTCCAGGCAAGAACTCTGGAGTGGGTTGCCATTTCCTTCTCCAATGCATAAAAGTGAAAATTGAAAGTGAAGTCGCTCCGTCGTGTCTGACTCTTTGCGATCCCATGGACTGCAGCCTACCAGGCTCCTCTGTCCATGGGATTTTCCAGGCAAGAGTACTGGAGTGGGTTGCCATTGCCTTCTCCGGGCATATTTAGCTAGCCTCGCAATTAACTTGAGAATAATATGGAGACGGTGCATCCAGGTACTAATTGACAGTTGTTGCGAATACTCCTTCCAAATATATCTCCATCAGGAGAATTCATGAAAACTAGGGAGGGGATACTTCTAGGTGAAATATATAAAAAAGTCAACACTGAGAACTTCATAATCTACAAGACACTTTTAAAGGTATTGAAATCAAGAGAAAGAGCAACCCATTTCTCTATTTTACCGTGGAAAATAAAGTACTATTTCTTTTTTCTTTTCTTTCCTTTTATTTTTTTTAGCAGCGTGGTGTTTGTGTTTTAAAAGAGCATGGCATGAATAGAAATGAAAGCTTGCCCTCGAGCAAAGCACCTATAATATCAGGTCCCCAAGTCATGGTGGAAATTTGCAGTTCCTCAACAGAAAACCACTGGCTTGTCAGTGATAGCCCACATGACACAAGATATGAGCTGGCTACCAACAGTGAAATTTTTCTCAATTATGGCACAATCAGGGCTTCCCAGGTGGCGCTAGGGATAAAGAGCCCACCTGCCAATGCATGACACAAGGGTTTGATTTTTGTGTTGGGAAGATATGCTGAAGAAGGGCATGACAACCCACTCCATTATTCTTGCCTGGAGAATCCCATGGAAAGAGGAGCCTGGTAGCTACCATCCATTGGGTTGCAAAGACTGGGACGTGACTGAAGTGACTTAGCACACAGCACACACATGTGGGATAATTCAGGGTTTGTTTTATATAGTTTTAGTGCTGAACTTTATTTTCCAACTATTTTGCAATAACACTGAATTTTGTGTATATACTTCTTAAATAAAAATTTTACTATACATGTACTGCTACTGCTAAGTCATTTCAGTCCTGTCCGACTCTGTGTGACCCCATAGATGGCAGCCCACCAGGCTCCCCCGTCCCTGGGATTGTCCAGGCAAAAACACTGGAATGAGTTGCCATTTCCTTCTCCAGTGCATGAAAGTGAAAAGTGAAAGTCAAGTTGCTCAATTGTATCCGACTCTTAGCGATCCCATGGACTGCAGCCCACCAGGCTCCTCCATCCATGGGATTTTCCAGGCAAAAGTACTGGAGTGGGGTGCCATTGCCTTCTCTGAACTATACATGTAATTCTCCATAAAAAGTATTCATTCACTTAAGATTTCTGAAAGAATCACAGCTATACAAATATACATTACTGTTTGAAATATGCAAAAATATTTGTAGAATTTTAAATATCAGCATTCTAATTTTATTTTCTCTGTTTAACAATGAAAGTGAAAAGTGAAAGTCAAGTTGCTCAGTTGTATCCGACTCTTAGCGATCCCATGGACTGCAGCCCACCAGGCTCCTCCATCCATGGGATTTTCCAGGCAAAAGTACTGGAGTGGGGTGCCATGCCTTCTCTGAACTATACATGTAATTCTCCATAAAAAGTATTCATTCACTTAAGATTTCTGAAAGAATCACAGCTATACAAATATACATTACTGTTTGAAATATGCAAAAATATTTGTAGAATTTTAAATATCAGCATTCTAATTTTATTTTCTCTGTTTAACTTCAGAGTAGCAAGGAAATTCTATAAACCCCTACAAATTCAAACATGAAAATTTCTGAGGCTGAATCCTAGTAAAGAGACAAGGTAACTATAATAAATTAGTTCCTGAGCACAGAAGGAAGATAATCAGTGGAAAGAATAATGAGGAATTTGTCCTCTGGAATTTTTAGTTGTTGTTGTTCAGAATATTGGCTTAGGAGTCAAATACATTAGGAATAAGTTTCTAATTCTACCATCTACTATCTGTGTGCCTTTTCTCAAAATTATTTTATGTCTAAGCTTCCATTTGTAAAATAGAACTAGTAATAACTATCTCACTGGATTTTTATAAATGATATAGGAAAAGATATAAAATCAATTAGCTCAAGGGCCAGAAAATTCTCAAAATAGAAATCATGATTAGTATATAAAAGTTTAAATATTAATCAATAAAACCATTAATAACTTTAATTATCAGACCAGCTTGACAAAATGAAGCTCATTCCAATGATCTTTCTGATTTCCTGAAGAAATCTCTCTCTTAATTGCTATGCCACAAGAAGTTAAGAAATCTCTTGAATATTTAATTAAGAATTCCCAATATCCTTGTTATAATTATAAAAATTCAGCCTATATTAACATGCAGTATGCAGAACACATTTCATAAGCCAATTTTTAAATGGGTGTAAACTCAGAGGTCCCTGAAGGCAGTTCCCAATCAGCCTACTGCTAAGTGGAATACCCTTAGAAGTGCATTAAATGCTTTGATTAAGCATAAAAAGCTCTTGTTAAACAGCCATAATGAAATATCTCATTAACATGAGATATGGGTGTATGTGTGTATGTGTTACTGTGTGTGTGTGTGTGTGTGTGTGTGTGTGGTGTAACAGATCATACTCCCCCCTTTTCAATTAAAGAATAGTTAATTATCTATTGTTTGCAATATGTATGGAAACAGCCTCCTCCTTGATCTTGATTCAGGTTAGATAACTAAAATTCATTTATCTCTCAATCTTAGGATTTATAAGCTATTATTAATAGTTTCTATATTTTATTTATTCATAGTTAAACTATTTTGTTGGCTTTTGAGTTAGCAAAAATATAGAATTCCAGAGCTCAACTGAAAATATTTTATGTTTTGTGGAAGGGCCATATCCTGAGGAGTCATCATTAGTGTTTAGGTTAAAGAATCTTGTCTCAGCTCAATCATCTACCCAGAATAAGGTCAAGAACAAATAAATCCTTTATTACTAGCTTGGTTTTGAACTCAAGTTAGATAATTTCCTGGTAAACTACAGAAATGTTTCCAAGTTAGTGAAAGACAAAAACTACAATGGTTTCTTTTCTTTCTTGGCATCTTTTATTGAGTTCCCATTCCAATTTGAAATTTTTAGAACTGTGACACTTAAAGCTTCATTGTGCGTTAATATCATCAATGTTGCTTTAAAAAAAAAATGCTTTATCCTAAATTCAGTATGAGAATGCTTTGGATTTTTGGATTGATGACTGAAGTGAAGGTGAACTTGCTCAGTCGTGTCCGACTGTTTGCGACCCCATGGACTATAGCCTACCAGGCTTCTCTGTCCATGGGATTCTCCAGGCAAGAATACTGGAGTGGGTTGCCATTTCCTTCTCCAGGAGATCTTCCTGACCCAAGAATTGAACCTGGGTCTTCTGCATTGTAGGCAGATGCTTTACCATCTGAGCCACCAGGAAAGTCCATGACTGAAGTACCGTTTTACCACACTAATGGCTAGAAAAAAATAAGAAAGAAACATTCAAAATAGTAGCAACGGTGATATTAAGGAAGGAAGGAGAAAATTCCCCCTCAAATCTAGAGTAAAACCAACCTAACCAACAATGTAAGCCTTTCACAAATTATTAAATCTTCTCACCTTGTAAGGAGTGCCCAAATTCATATTCTAAATACGTGTGTTTGATTTTTATCTTCCAACTTTCCCCCTCAATAATCCCTAACAATTAAATTTTTTCACTATCAAGTAGCTCAGCTTATTGTCTATAAAATAGATATTTTTGTTTATTCACCTGTTAATCACTTAGATAACATTTGTTTTTCACAGCTTATTTTGTAATATTCCTGAATTTCTTTTTCTTTGCAATTAAACACAGGTTGCTTGAGAATTAAGATTGGTTTGAGATTAGGGACAAGATACTTATGGGATCTATATATGACTCAACTGTATTTCATTTTTGATGCCTAAAATTCTTGTCAGCAATTTAACTTTTCATTTTCTTTTTATTTTTAGAGCATAATAAGATCCACTGCCTGCAATGCAGGAGACATGGATTCAATCCCTAGTTTGGGAAGATCCCCTGGAGGAGAGCATGGCAACCCACTTCAGTATCCTTCCTGGAGAATCTCATGGACAGAGGAGCCTGGTGGGCTACAGCCGATAGAGGTGCATAGAGTTGGACATGAATGAAGCAATTGAGCATGCATGCCTGCAAGATCAAATGCAGCAAAATACTATGTATTTGGAAAAGCTACTTTAGAGCCAAAGATGAGAATGTCAAAATTAAAGAGCTAATTAACATATAGAACCACTCTGTTTATGCTTGAGATATATTAATTTTAGCTGATGGACAATTGTTCAAAATGATGGTAAAATTTTTGTCTTAATTATAATGGCTTAATTGCCTAAAAGTTTACCATTAAAAAATTGAACCCACGGAAGTAGAAGACATCCTTGTAATAATGATGTAATAATGATTCTAAATATGTTATTTAAAACCTGCAATTGTACAATCTACTCAAACACCACACATTTAGACATCAATCCTTTAGACTACTAAAGGAATTTTGTTACAAAATATAAACATCAATATAAATATATATATATACACATACATATGCATATATAAAGACCTGCCTTTACCTATTCCTCCCACTCTCCTTCATTCCATTGCCCTAATGTTTGCTGAAACAAACCCCATGGGACTTCTCTAAGTCTGTAGAACATGTCCTTCTCATTAAAAAAATAATTCCATGATACTCCCTTCATTTTGCTTCTGTAGCTTTCCTTGAAAGCACCCAACAAAGTTCATAATTATTTGTTTATTTGCATTAATGTCCAGTTAATATGACTCACCCAAAAAATGTCTTTATATTAAATTATAGCAATATTTATATTATTTATGGGTAATAAAATACTACAAGGAGATCCAATCAGCTCATCCTAAAGGAGATCAGCCTTGAGTGTTCATTGGAAGGACTGATGTTGAAGCCGAAACTCCAATACTTTGGATACATAATGCAAAGAACTGACTCATTGGAAAAGACCCTGATGCTGGGAAAGATTGAAGACAGGAGGAGAAGGGGACGACAGAGGATGAGATGGTTGGATGGCATCACCAGCTCAATGGACATGGGTTTGAGTGGACTCTGGGAGTTGGTGATGGACAGGGAGGCCTGGCATGCTGCAGTCCATGGGGGTCACAAAGAGTTGGACACGACTGAGAGACTGAACTGAACTGAAGTAAAATACTAGTGAGAACACTGTGAGATGTCTCAACTCATGGACAAATAATCAAGAATTTTAGTGTTCACATTTTAAGTTCTAGCATACAGTAAGTGTTCAAGTATTTAGTGGAAAGACAATATATACACATAAGAGTGTTTTCAGGGCTAGAGATATATTTAAATTCTTGGGGTCTTAGATCACAAAGGCAAAGAATTATATTCTGGACTGAGAAACCTATAAATCATCTTCAAAAACTGCCTAACTTATTAATCTCTAATTGAAACTGTGTTCTTACAATAATTATAATGAGTACCTCTGGCCCCACTGCTTGCTACAGAGAGCTAGGAGTGCTGCTTTCACCCTGCCACAAAGAAAATCTAAAATAATTTCAAATTCTTTTTTCAACACATTAAGATCTTAGGTCAATAGTTAACAACTAGTCTCAAATCAAATAGAGATGAAACCTGCAGGGAGAGATGAAATGGAAGCACTTACTCAGGTAGTGTATAATAATGCAACTGAACACAGGTAAACAAAATTCAACTAGAATCCTTGATGACCTTGCTGAATTTGAAAATTGAGCTGGTGGGACACTGTGAAACTCAAGGACCTGCTAAATTAATGGCAGTCAATTTTGTTGATTCTTTCTCTGTGAAACTTACTGGATTTTCACAGAAAAAGCAAGAAAGAGTGCTAATAATTATCCATTGTAATGACCTTGGGCAAGGAAAAGCAGTTGTTTGAAGAGGGCAAGAAACTCTACCCAAATTCATCTCTCCTATACACTATGGAGGAGGGGAGTTTGAATTCGAGGAGGAAAGGGAAACAGACTATGCTTTTCTTGGTTACTGGTAAAAACTTGTGGCTGTTGGGAAAAGAAATAAAGGAAAAAATCCTATTCTTGGTGGAGAAGCAGGATTATACACTAGACTCACATCTATAATTACACTTGTAACTATAACTAATCAATAACTAAAAAAAGAGTAGAACCAAGAGCACCACATTCATGAGTTTCCTGGAACAGAATGTGCCAATACCTTAAGCTAATTGAAATGAGACACCCTGCCACCAGAATAACAGATCTTAAATAATAAATAACAGCTTTATATTACAGAGGGAGAAAAGATGAAGAGCAAAAACGTCAGAACACTCAGTGATAAACAGAGACATTAGAGCTATCTGATATGGACTGTAAAATAATTATGATTAATGTGTGTGTTTTGCTTTTCATCCTGTTTGTGACACCAGCTGTCTTGCTATTTACACTCTTTGCCCTGTTTACCGAACTCAGGGTAGGCAAGGCACAAACTAAGAGGCTGGAAGGCAACTCAAGAAGCCATAGGAACTACAGGGACTGCAGATCTCTCCTGGCTGATGCATCAGCCATAGGGTAAACTAACACAACACAACCTGTCTCCTGGCTAACAACAGCCCTAACAGTATTCTCCCTGGCTGATGCAGCAGCTAGAGCAGTAGACACTCTATAGTCCCTCCTCTAATGGTTGTCCCAATGGACATAGCCATGGTGCAGCAGTAAAAAGCTGCTGCCTTCTATGTGGAGCTCACATATATGCATGCCACATAGTGTCCCATTATCAAGTGAGTACCTCGTGACACACACATGCACAGTGCTATGAATGATCTCAGTTGTCCCATCGTCATTATTTGAAAAACATGGGGTCAGAGAGCCTGAACATGCCATCTTGGCTAATTTGCTCTCTCCTCACAATGTGAAAGGCTTGAAAGAAAACCTGGGCTACACTATCAGCATCAACAGTGTGAAAAATGGTAAGGAAACATCAAATATAAATGCCTGACCTGCCTCTTGAGAAATCTGTGTGCAGGTAAGGAAGCAACTGTTAGAACTGGACATGGAACAACAGACTGGTTCTAAACAGAGAAAGGAGTACGTCAAGGCTGTATATTGTCAACTTGTTTATTTAACTTATATGCAGAATACATCATGAGAAAAGCTGGGCTGGATGAAGCACAAACTGGAATCAAGATTTCCAGTAGAAATATCAATAACCTCAGATATGCAGATGACACCACCTTTATGGCAGAAAATAAAGAACTAAAAAGAGCCTCTTGATGGAAGTGAAAGAGGAGAGTGAAAAAGTTGGCTTAAAGCTCAGCATTCAGAAAACTAAGATCATGGCATCTGTTCCCATCACCTTATGGCAAATAGCTGGGGAAACAATGGCTGACTTTATTTTTCTGGGCTCCAAAATCACTGCAGATGGTGATTGCAGCCATGAAATTAAAAGGCACTTGCTCCTGGGAAGACAAGTTGTGACAAACCTAGACAACATGTTAAAAATCAAAGACATTAATTTCCCAACAAAGGTCCATCTACTCAAGGCTATGGTTTTTCCAGTAGTCATGTATGGATATGAGAGTTGGACTATGAAGAAAGCTGAGTGCCTGCCAAAGAATTTATGCTTTTGAACTGTGGTATTGGAGAAGATTTTGAGAATCCCTTGGACTGCAAAGAGATCAACCAGTCTATCTAGGAAATCAGTCCTGAATATTCATTGGAAGGACTGAGGTTAAAGCTGAAACTCCAATATTTTGGCCACCTGATGCAAAGCACTGACTCATTGGAAAAGACTCTGATGCTGGGAAAGACTGAAGGCAGGAGGAGAAGGGGACAACAGAGGGTGAGATGGTTGGATGGATCAACTCAATGGACATGAGTCTGAGTAAACTCTGGGAGTTGGTGATGGACAGAGAGGCCTGGTGTGCTGCAGTCCATGGGGTTGCAAAGAGTCGGACACGAATGAATGACTGAACTGAACTGAGAAGTGAAGAAGATTTTACTATCAGAAATGAAGAATACCTCTTGTGAGCTCATCAGTAGATTGACACAAAGGAGAAAAAAGTCAAATAACTTGAAGACAGGTTAGGAGAAATTACTCAAATTGAAACATACATACACAATACCACATGTACCTTTAAACATAACAGAAATAAACAAATAACACGTTTCTTATTGGTACTAGACTTCTTTCTTATTCAACTTTAGCTCTACTTGGTGACTTTCTTGAAACAGATAATGCACATTCCATAATATCATGTAATAGAATAAGTCTGGATGACTTTTCAGTTCAGTCAGTTCAGTCACTCAGTCGTGTCCGACTCGATTCCATGAATCACAACACGCTAGACCTCCCTGTCCATCACCACCTCCTGGAGTTCACTCAGACTCGCATCCATCGAGTCAGTGATGCCATCCAGACATCTCATCCTCTGTCGTCCCCTTCTCCTCCTGCCCCCAATCCCTCCCAGCATCAAAGTCTTATCCAAAGAGTCAACTCTTCACATGAGATGGCCAAAGTACTGGAGCTTCAGCTTTACCATCATTCCTTCCAAAGAGCACCCAGGGCTGATCTCTTTCAGAATGGACTGGTTGGATCTCCTTGCAGTCCAAGGGACTCTCAAGAGTCTTCTCCAACACCACAGTTCAAAACCATCAGTTCTTCAGTGCTCAGCTTCCTCACAGTCCAACTCTCACATCCATACATGACTACTGGAAAAACCATAGCCTTGACTAGACGGACCTTAGTCAGCAAAGTAATATCTCTGCTTTTGAATATGCTATCGAGGTTGGTCATAACTTTTCTTCCCTTATATATAGTATAAAAGTATCATGAACATCGAATAAAGCAAACAAGTTATTATCAACATAAGTACAGATCAAAATTACATGATGAAAGAGAGTATGTAGTTACTTCATGGTAAATACTATCATACAATAACCAGGAAGTTTAAGTCTGAAAATAAAGAGCAGAAAAGGAATTTACAATATATCTTCCAATGGGAGTGGAAAAAAAAATGTGTAAAATTCTCAGCAATAGAGAAGGGGACAGTCCAGTGGACTAAAGGCATAAAGAATAGGAGAATTCAGGGGAAAAAAAAAAAAAAAGACTCCAATGCATCATCCTGTATATTTCCTGTGTTCTTGTGGCTAACCTTCATTTTGCAGTTGGATCAGGGTTCAAAATGAAACTTTTCAGATATTTGGAGCTCTTGAAAATTTTTATGAGTAAAGAGGTAAAAAGGAAGTTTGGGAATATGATTCATTCCAGTACTCATGACCATTGATGTTCACCTATTCCTCTGCAGCCAAATTTTTTTGTAATCATTCTAGACATCAATAATTATAAGGCATGTGGATATTTATATACTATATAAAGGAAACACACAGTCTTTATATTTATTCTCTTAAAAAATGTCTTCATCTAAATGCTTTCAGAATGTTTACATCTGCAGAACTGCTGTCTGTTACAAAATCTTGTAAGAGAGGAAATTCACTCAAATCAAATCATTCATCATAAGGAAATACTAGCTGGACTACAGAGAAAATAAGTAGTGGTTAGAGGGATCTGATGGTTAGAAGTAGCTGGGAAAGAGATTTTTTTAAATGCTTGTCATTCAGCTCAAGTTATTTTTCTTTGAACATTATTCCTTTGTACAATTAGTATTTAGCCTCTAATATTAAAATATTTGTGAACCATAGTCATATATATCTGAATGTGATGTGAACATGAATTTCAAATTCTAAACTCTAAGTAACTAGTCTAAGTTTTGGTATTTATTATGTGTGTTAACTCTGTAAATTACTTAAGCCTTTTGGGACTCAATCTCACCATTTCCAAAATGTTTTTGTTAGAAAATTACTAAGGCTTAAAATAGCTACAGAGTGTGAAATTGTTTTTTATTCTACTTGATACAAATATAAGTATATTTTTAAGAAGTTAATAAATTTTGCCAAGCTTCCTTCCCTTCTGCAAGGAAAACTCAACAGTTTGACTCCATGTCATATGGATCTTGAAGTGAAAGTGAAGTCACTCAGTCATGTCTGACTCTTTGTGATCCCATGGACTGTAGCCTGCCAGGCTCTTAGGTTCACGGGATTTTTCCAGGCAAGAATACTGGAGTGGGCTGCTGTTTACTTCTCCAGGGGATATTTCCATCCCAGGACTCTAACCCCAGTCTCCTGCATTACAGGCAGACTCCTTACCATCTGAGCCACCAGCGAAGTAGCTTGAGGGTTCTTGAGGGAATGGTTAATGAAGATTATTCCATTTCCATGGCAGCAGGGATGGGAATATTACCGCCCCCACTTCAACATCATTGAAATTCCTTCTCTGCGAACTTTAAAGTTGGAACCAAAGAAACAAATTTTTCTATCTGCTAGTGAGGTTGTGAAGATGTGGACTATATGAAAGAAAATAAAACCTGCATGCAGAGAGAAGCTTCCCATTAAGATGGGAAGAATGCTGGCATTTCCCCCACCCCTTGGTTTCTGGGGTCTTCCTGCTCTTCAGACAGATTTACTTCTTGGGTCAAAGGTTTTTTTTTTTTTTTTTTTTTTTTTTTGCCTAAGTTGAATTACATTGAGTTTTTGTCACCCACAAACAAAAATATATCTCCTTGAAAAGATAAACCTTCTTTGTCTTGCTGGTGGTGCTTCCATACCCTACTACCAAGTATATTATTTCCTGGAGATGGTAAAACTATTTTTTATTAAACATAAATTTAATAGTTATTGAGGACAAAGACATGCTAGTTCACACAACCAGTTTTCCATAATGAAAGCAGAAGATAATGGAGACAAAGCACAGCTATGTTTCAAAGATAGCACCTGAAGAGAAATTTGATTTAGTCAAAATTATTCCCTTGAACTCCCTGTCACAGTACAAATCCCTGAGTCCATGAGAGTGAATCCAGTCTAGTATTAAATTTTCATTGGTTTATTCATCACCATAAACAATAAAAAATGCTGTGATGGTATAGGGAAGTGAATATGTCATATAGAGATGGTAAAACTATTTTTTATTAAACATAAATTTAATAGTTATTGAGGACAAAGACATGCTAGTTCACACAACCAGTTTTCCATAATGAAAGCAGAAGATAATGGAGACAAAGCACAGCTATGTTTCAAAGATAGCACCTGAAGAGAAATTTGATTTAGTCAAAATTATTCCCTTGAACTCCCTGTCACAGTACAAATCCCTGAGTCCATGAGAGTGAATCCAGTCTAGTATTAAATTTTCATTGGTTTATTCATCACCATAAACAATAAAAAATGCTGTGATGGTATAGGGAAGTGAATATGTCATATTTACATATTTTTTTCCCTAAATCTAATCTGTGGGCTATTGCAATAAAATTTTACTTTAAGCTCTATATTGAGGTCTTTCTAAATAATTTATTAAATATTTATAATTATTTTTCATGCATTTCAAAGTTTAAGGTTTGGCTTTTTAGTTTTTGCATTTTCTTCTTTAAAAATAACTTTCATATAAATATCATAACTTCATTAAAAAGTAAAAACAACCTTTATGATGTATACATTCATTTTTAGAAAGTAAACTAAATGTGTGCCAATTTTATTAAACTTATGTGCATTATGAATGGCTATAATAAAACCCAAAAATCTTTTGAAGAGAAATTTTAAAAGAAATGGCATAATACTCAATTTTATTTTAAGTGATAAAAAAAACCTTAGCATAGATTTTAAAATATATTATAATAAATGTAGACATTATGAAGATGGCAATGGCAACCCACTCCAGTATTCTTGCCTGGAGAATCCCACGGACAGAGGAACCTGGTGGGTTGCAGTCCATGGGGTCACTAAAAGTTGGACACGACTGAGAGATTTCACTTTCACTCTTCACTTTCATGCATTGGAGAAGGAAATGGCAGCCTACTGTAGTATTCTTGCCTTGAGAATCCCAGGGACGAGGGAGCTGGTGGGCTGCCATCGCACAGAGTCGGACATGACTGAAGCGACTTAGCAGCAGCAGCAGACGATGCACTTTACATTAGGCAGACATTTCAGGTATATGTACAATATGTGTGATCTGTTACTCCGTCATGTTCAACTCTTTGAGGCCTCAAGAATTCTAACTTACCAGGATCCTCTGTCCATGGAATTTTCTGGGAAAGAATAGTGGAGTAAGTTGCCATTTCCTACTCCAGGGGATCTTATATATATACACATACATATATAAAATATCAAGCATCAGTTCAGTTCAGTCGCTCAGTCATGTCTGACTCTTTGTGACCCCATGAATCACAGCACACCAGGCCTCCCTGTCCATCACCAACTCCCGGAGTTCACTCAAACTCATGTCCATTGACTCGATGATGCCATTCAGCTCTCATCCTCTGTTGTCCCCTTCTCCTCCTGCCCCCAATCCCTCCCAGCATCAGAGTCTTTTCCAATGAGTCAACTCTTCACATGAGGTGGCTAAAGTATTGGAGTTTCACCTTCAGCATCAGTCCTTCCAAAGAAATCCCAGGGCTGATCTCTTTTAGAAGGGACTGACTGGATCTCCTTGCAGTCCAAGGGACTCTCAAGAGTCTTCTTCAACACCAAAGTTCAAAAGCACCAATTCTTTGGCCCTAGCTTTCTTTACAGTCCAACTTTCACATCCATACATGACCACTTGAAAAACCACGGCCTTGACTAAATGGACCTTTGTTGGCAAAGTAATGTCTCTGCTTTTGAATATGCTATCTAGGTTGGTCATAACTTTCCTTCCAAGGAGTAAGCGTCTTTTAATTTCATGCATACATATCTAATAAATTGTATATTATGTGAATGTATCAGAAACAGTCTACATAGGGGGACAAAAAAGAAATAAACCTAATTACAAATCAACTTTTAATAAGGCATATGCTTTTATAGTGCCAATTGCCCATTTATGAGAACAATCAGACTATGTCCTCTGATCCTTAAAATATATAATTCAAGCAAATTAGTCAGGTGGTGTTTCAAGAATGAAAAAAAATCAAAGATAGAAAAGCAGAAGATTCAAGTAGGGGATAATTTTTTCAATTACTAATTTCATCAATATATCCATCCATTTCTCTGTAAATTTTTAGTAATTTTCCATTAAGTAAGTTTGAACTTTAAGTCTACCATCACATCCTCAAACAATAAATTTTATTACTTTGACTAATTTTTTAAACCTCTCACTTACTTACATTTTCTAACCATATAGCCTTGTTATGGAATAAAATATTCTTTTTTAACTGGGTTTTGCAAATGACTTCATAATAATTGTCTGTGGATTTCAATAATAAAACTCTCTGAAAAGGAAAAGAATGAAACTGGTCCATTACACAGATCTTGGGCCCTTCATTTTACATTAAGATTTCTATTTGAAATATTAAAATGTAAAATGTTTGTACTTTTCTTAGTTTACTCCCACTTCTAGTTTATAGATTTAATATCACATCTTCAAATTATTATAAACAGTATTCATTAGTAGGTATTTAAAAGTAAATTGATTTTCAGTTCTTCTGTATAATCTAGTTTTCCTACAAAACATGAATAGTTACAATAAAGTATGTGTGTACATGCATTTCTATCTGTTTTTGTATGTATGATTAAGACCATCTATTCATTAAACTGAAAATGAAGGAGAAAAGGAAAGATATACCATTTGAATGCAGAGTTCCAAAGAATAGCAAGGAGAAATGAGAAAGCTTTCCTCAGTGATCAGTGCAAAGAAATAGAGGAAAACGATAGAATGGGAAAGACTAGAGATCTCTTGAAGAAAATTAGAGATACCAAAGATGGGCACAATAAAGGGCAGAAATGGTATGGACCTAACAGAAGCAGAAGATATTAAGAAGTGGGAAGAATATGTATTCTTGTATAGAAGAACTATACAAAAAAGATCTTCACAGCCCAGATAATCACGATAGTGTGATCACTCACCTAGAGCCTAACATCCTGGAATGTGAAGTCAAGTGGGCCTTAGGAAGCATCAGTACCAACAAGCTAGTGGAGGTGATGGAATTCCAATAAGCTATGTCAAATATTAAAAGATGATGCTCTGAAAGTGCTGCACTCAATATGCCAGTAAATTTGGAAAACTCAGGAGTGGCGACAGGACTGGAAATGGTCAGTTTTCATTCCAATCTCGAAGAAAGGCAATGACAAAGAATGCTCAAACTACTACACAATTGCACTCATCTCACATATTAGCAAATTAACACTCAATATTTTCCAAGCCAGGCTTCAACAGTATGTGAACCATGAACTTTCAGATGTTAAAACTGGATTTAGAAAAGGCAGAGGGACCAGAGATCAAATTGCCAGTATCTGTTGCATCATAAAAAAAATCAAGAGCATTCCAGAAAAACATCTACTTCTGCTTTATTGACTATGCCCAAGCCTTTGATTGTGTGGATCAAAACAAATTGTGGAAAATTCTTAAAGAGATAGGAATACCAGACCCTCTTACCTGCCTCATGAGAAATCTGTATGCACATCAAGAAGCTACATTACAGCTGGACTTGAAACAACAGACTGATTCCAAATTGGGACAGGAGTGTGTCAAGGCTGTATACTGTCACCCTGTTTATTCAACTTATATGCAGAGTATATCATGCAAAATACCAGGCTGAATGAAGCACAATCTGGAATCAAGGTTGCTGGGAGAAATATAAAAAACCTCCAATATGCACATGATACACACTTATGGCAGAAAGTGAAGAGGAACTAAAGAACTTCTTGGTGAAAGTGAAAGAGGAGAGTGAAAAAGCTGTCTTATAACACAACATTCAGAAAACTAAGATCATGGCATCCAGTCCCATCATTTCATGGGAAATAGATGAGGAAACAATGGAAACAGTGAGAGACTTTTTTTGAGGGTCTCCAAAAATACTGCAGTTGATGACTGTAACCATGAAATTAAAAGATGCATGCTCCTTGGAAGAAAAGCTTAGCCTAGACAGCATATTAAAAAGCAGAGACATTACTTTGCTGCTGGGCTCCAGCCCTGGTGGATCCAGGCTAATAGAAGGGGAGACGGAGTAGGCGTCCTAGGAAAGAACTTATTTAATTACAGATATAAAGCGAGATTAGAAAAGGATAGTGTAGTAGGAAATATTAGCGGAGAAAAAGAGGCTGAATAACTTGGTTTATGTGGAATACCAATAAAGCTTCGAGACAAGAAGCTTGTACCACCTACGTAGGTCACAGGTGTCTCCATTCTCCTGAAGGAGAGGAGACACTGAGGCCCTGGTCACATATTAGAAGCCCAGGCAAGATTAGCAGGCTTGGCAAGTACCCACACTCCAAATGGGAATTCAGCCAGAAGGGGAAAGAAAGAAAGACACGGGGGAATCAGTCTTTCCAGAAACTGATCCATTTTATTTATTTTCAGGTTTGCTTATATACTTTTTGTTATACACAGGGATGAATACAGATTCAAGCGGGGTCAGCAGACCTGACCCTTGTCAAAAATCATGTGCTTCATATAAATATATATAAAGGTCTTAGGGGTTTTACATCATCTTCTGGCCATGAGGCCTGCTGACATTTTATGGCCCTTTCTGATAACAGTCAGTCAACCAGAAAACTTATTTTTTCCAGGGATGATTTTTTTTCTTAAACCAGGTGCCACTCTCCAAATAAAGTTGCATTCCTACAGGGTGAGGATGTAGTGGGTTACAATTAAGAAAGGAATTACTTAGCTTAAGTTTTAACATGATTAATCTTAAAGGTTAATACTTATTTCTCTTATATGCTAGTTATATATTTGTGTAAGGGCAAGGAATACGGAGACTTAACAGCAAATATTGGCTTAACAAATGAAAAACCCTTCACCAATATAATTTCTAATCAACCCATTATACTATACTAATAATTTTCTAACTTCTCAAAAGAGTCTGTATATAGGAAGTTTAAAGCATCTCGTGCCTCTCACGGTTGGGAGGCTGTAAACAATCACATGTGGCTGGACGAACCTGCTCAGGCAGGCTAGAGAAACTTCAGAGGAGTTTGTAAATTGAAACACTCTTGTCATGCCCAGGAATTTTATTGACTGGAGCTGCAAGTTAACTCCTTCTCCGAGAGAAATGGTGGTGGGGGAACAGTTCCCCGTAAAGTCAGAGGTGTAAGTGAGAGCATAAAACAGTAAAGTAGGCAGACTCTGGTTTTGGGGGTAGATGCTCGGGAACAGGGGGGTTCCTGAGGCTCAATCCCACCTTTGTGTATGCCGAAGCCTCCTTCCTCATGACCTTTGCCATGGGCGGAATTCCTCACGTGGGCTCCCGGCACTTTGCCAACAAAGATTTGTCTAGTTAAAACTATGGTTTTTCCAGTAGTCATGTATGGATGTGAGAGTTGGACTATAAAGAAAGCTGAGCACCAAAGAATTGATACTTTTGAATTGTGGTATTGAAGAAGACTCTTGAGAGTCCCTTGGACTGCAAAGATATCAAACTACTAAATCCTAAAGGAAATCAGTCCTGAATATTCATTGGAAGGACTGATGCTGAAGCAGAAACTCCATTACTTTGGCTACCTGATGTGAAGAACTGACTCATTGGAAAAGTCTCTGATGCTGGGAAAGATTGAAGACAGAAGGAGAAGGGGATGACAGAGGATTAGATGGTTGAATGGCATCACTGTCTCAATGGACATGAGTTTGAACAAGGTCTGGGAGTTGGTGATGGATAGAGAATCATGGCATGTTGCACTCTATGGGGTCGCGAAGAGTCAGACATGACTGACTCTGAACTGAACTCATTAAACTATTTTTGCAAATTATTTACTTCTTATCAAACCTGTAATAAGTTACTTTGAAATTATTTAACAGCATTCTCTCAAAATAGTCTTTTCTTTTCAGATTTTCAGTTTTCTTTTCCAATGTCTCCCACCCATACTATAAACAAAACAGGTGGACCTAAAACTTCTATAAATCAACACATTTTTAAAATATATCCTTCTTAAGTTCAGGTATTGGCTTTAGCAATCAATTCCAACATGTAACATATTGTTAAAGTTAAGGTCTGTTAATATATCTATACAAATCTCATAGCAACAGTCAATGAAAGAATTTTATTTTATTTGTTATAGTTCAAAGTTCTTTAAAAATTGCTTTCACATAAGTATTTCTGAGTTAGAGGACATTTTTAGAATTCATGTAGGAAGAGATTAAATTTTCCAAAATAATCCTAGGTTCATAACAAGACATATAGATCTTAAATCAGTGATTTGAATAGATTTTGAGAGACACAATTAGGTATGAGATTCTACATCTTAATGACATCAGAAATGTCCTTAATTCATTGCACACAACTTGAGGCAGAATATTTACACCTTAAGAAATAAATACCTGATGAAATAATCACTGTACTATATATAATATTAGCAAACTAAATATATGTGAAGTAGACTGAATTTTGGTTCCTGTAATCCATTTGTTGTATGATTGGACCAATATTGCATTTAGAATCACTTATCTGTTATTAGTCTCAATTAGTACTTCAGTTTTCTATCATTGAGCATATATATCACTGTATTCTCATTATAATGTTGATTCCCAAAGATTCCTTATGACCTTCCACAATTTATCCAGTATACTTAACTCCCACTATGCACATACAAACCAGATAGTACTGGCAATTTTTCCTTAAATAATTCCCTGAACACATATTATTAGATTATATTTATTAATATTATTAAAATATAGAACATTTCTTATGGAGAAAACTAATCATAAACTAATTTTATTTATAATCAAAGAATATAATATCTCCCATGTATATTTAGATGTACTTATACTTTAAAACATAACCATCCATAAATGATGGAACTCCATGTTTGGAGTTCTATTCCTTTGGAAATGACAAAGGACAAAGAACTTTATATTTTATAAAGCCAATGTTATTGTTGCATAATTACTTTCATTTCAAGTGTAACTGATGAGAATTCACAGATTTTTGAAGGCTAAGATTAATGATATCTGCCTAGGGAAAGTTCTCTCTGTGTTGTACTTGTTCTGTAGAAAGGACATATCTCAGGTTAGCATTGATATTCTTTTCCTTGCAAGGCCTATAGTTAGAAACTATACATTTGTTAGTGATTCAAAAAAAATTATATCAAGACTAAATTTTTTTAATGTTTTTGTGTGATCTATGGTTTTACTAATAAAGATGTTTGAAGCATTGCAATAATTTCCCTTGCAAATTTCATTGTAAGTCATTTTCCCAGATGCTTTCTCTTCAAAATAAACTATAATATATTTTTATAAGTTTTTTAAATACTAAGGAAGTTAAATAATTCTAATATAATTATTAGCAAATTATGTATTATGGTTTGATGAGAAATATATATGGAAGCAATTACTGAAACATATAGATTACTGGAATTTTACAGAAATGTAGTGTTAGTAGTTTGGGTTCCTCTAAGGTATTTTTTTAACTAAGTTTGCAAAAATGCCTTCTGAGAAACAAAGCTAATAAATAAACAGTGTCTGGTAATTAGTATATCAATGCTCTGTAAGCAGAAAGAAAATTATATTGTGTATAAAAATACTATTTTCTCATTCAATCACAAATTTATTTATATTCATTTGAAAATAGAAAATACTGGCAAATAAAAATAATTTCTAACTCCACTCCCTACATTCATCTGTCTTCAAAGCACATACACAAATTACATGCTAGATGGCACAACCACAACTGAGCTAGCTAGAATTTTCTCCACTTTTGGCACCCTTTCAACTCTGCCTCTAAGACTCACTTGCTTTGACACAGAAACGGTGTTAACAGTTTTCCTGTCAGTCAGCTACCCAGAGTACAAATACCTTTAGCTGTCTTAAGTGAAAAACAAAATCATTGGGATGTGTAAGAGAATCAATAACACACTCATCAGGAAGCCTGGAGAAACAGATTTGGAAATGAGCAGGAAACAAGGGCTAGGACTATAATCAATGTCAGGCCACAAGAACATCCTCTTTATAACCTTTTACAAATGCATGCTGTTTTGTAATTTTAGTGTAATCATACCTAATACAAATGCCTAGTTTTGATTTACTACTTCTCATATTTATTTTCACTTTCATAATTAAACAGTAGAATTCATAATTGGTACCCAATAATCTACTTAAAAGAGTAATGGGAGGGTGTACCCTTCCCTATAAAATCTTCAAAACTAGCTTCTGGCATGCTTGTGAGTCTAGATAGAAAACCCCTGCATAGCAGGTTTGGTACATCTGCTTTAACTAATTCTCTTATGCTTACCATCTTATAGCAGGTGCATTTGTGAGTCCTCAAATTTCATATGTTTAGGTCCTAAACCCAATGTAACTGTATTTGGAGACAGGGCTTTTAGGAGGTAATTGGGATTAAATGAGGTCATAAGAATGGAATTCTAATCTAAAGGACCAGTGACCTTATTAGAAGAGAAAGAAAACCTTATTTTTTCCTACCTCCATGGACACATGCTAAGAAGTGTGAGTGCACAGAGAGAAGGTGACTATCTGCAGGTCAGAAGGAGAGCTCTCACCAGAAAGTTAATAGGCTGATACCTTGATCTTGAACATTTCAGCTTCTAGAAATAGAAAATAAATTTCTATTATTTAGGCCACTCAGTCTACAGTATTTTGTTTTGGCAGTCTGAGCAGTCTAACAAAACAAACATATTTATTCTAGGTGTTCATGTTACTAATCAGGTGATAAATGCATAAGTTAATGGAGCTTGAAAGAAAATCATATGAAAGTTAAAGTGACTGCTTGGGAAATACTCAGTAAAGTTTGCTCAAGAAAGTGTTGCCACTGTAGGCATATAGACAACTGTAAAATTCTAGAAAAAATAATAAAATCTGGAATGTTTCTCAACTCAGTTGTTTTACAGCTTTCTTAAAATGATTTTGTCTTAAATATATTGAATGTAAGCACCTTAAAAAATTGTCAATGTGTTTATTATAAAACAGATTTGATATGGAACTATAATCAAACTTATAGTTACAGGCTTCCCTTGTGGTTCAGGTGGTGAAGAACCTGCCTGCAATGTGGGAGACTGGGGTTCTGTCCCTGGGTTGGGAAGATCCCCTGGAGAAGGGATCTTCTCCACTCCAGAATACCCACTCCAGTATTCTGGCCTGGAGAATTCCATGGTTTATAGTCTATGGAGTTGCAAAGAGTCGGACATGACTGAGTGACTTTCACTGTCACTTCTTTCATAATCAAAATAATAATCCTTAAAGAAAATATCTTTGTACATCTTGTAAATACATATGCCTAAGTTAAAATGAAATGTTCTCAGTATAGACACAGAAAACATGTAAGAATATTTACCAAAAATTTTATATATGTTTCTGTTTTATATCAGTCTTTTCCAATGAGTCAACTCTTCGCATGAGGTGGCCAAAGTACTGGAGTTTCAGCTTCAGCATCATTCCCTCCAAAGAAATCCCAGGGCTGATCCCCTTCAGAATGGACTGGTTGGATTTCCTTGCAGTCCAAGGGACTCGCAAGAGTCTTCTCCAACACCACACTTCAAAAGCATCAATTCTTCAGCGCTCAGTTTTCTTCACAGTCCAACTCTCACATCCACACATGACCACAGGAAAAACCATAGCCTTGACTAGACGGACCTTAGTCGGCAAGGTAATGTCTCTGCTTTTGAATATGCTATCTAGGTTGGTCATAACTTTTCTTCCAAGGAGTAAGTGTCTTTTAATTTCATGGCTGCAATCACCATCTGCAGTGATTTTGGAGCCCAAAAAAATACAGTCTAACACTGTTTCCCCATCTATTTCCTCTGATGCTGGGAGGGACTGGGGGCAGAAGGAGAAGAGGACGACCGAGGATGAGATGGCTGGATGGCATCACTGACTCGATGGACACGAGTCTGAGTGAACTCCGGGAGTTAGTGATGGACAGGGAGGCCTGGTGTGCTGCGATTCGTGGGGTCTCAAAGAGTCAAGCATTACTGAGTGACTAAACTGAACTGAACTGATACTTTTCAAAGTTCAGTTAGCATTATTTGTATTAGTGATTTGAGCTGACTATCTGATAAATTATCTCTATGATTCATTATGATTTTTTTTTAATTTTTCCCTAGTCTTTTCAGTTTAAGCCAACTCCTTTTTCTTCTAATTTTGTTTAACTCTCTCTGTCTGTATGAATTTAGGTAGACAGTTACCTATTCTGTGCTTGAAGGGATGTCCTTTTACAGGTGTGTCTCCATGTACCCATTGTTTGTGCCCAATGGCTTTGGTGAGAGAACTGGATCTGAAGTGAACACAGGTCAAGTCTTCTCTACATTTGTGATTGCAGCTACCTTGGTGGGAAGGAAGGCTGGGGGTGGAGGAACTAGAGCCAGCGTTAGTTGTGAGCCAGGTCTTCTTTTTCTCTACTTATTGATGACCACAACTCTGTAGGGGGTCAAGGTTAAGACCAAAGTAGTTGATCAGAAGCCAAAGTGTCAGGTCCAAATTGACCTCTACGTGTGTACTCTGCCCCGGCAATGGCCCCTCTACCCTAGTGGAAAGCCCCACAAGAGCTAGAGAAACTGGCACAGATACCAGGTGCAATTTTGAGGTTCACTGAGACAGTCTCAGCAATCTAGTCAGAGCCCCTGGCATCTCCTAATCAACTGCCTCCAAGTGCACACTGGCAGTGGTTAACCTTACCCAGGTTCAGAAACACGGAAGCATCCAAACCAGCCTTGTTCCTATAGTGTGCATACATTCTCCTCATCAATGGCATCCACACCTCAATGACAACCAGTGTTTGTACAAGAAAGGGTGGATTGGGCATTTGGTGAGGGTTGGAGTGCATGCTGGGATAGTAAAGGTAAGTCTGTCAGAGCTCCAGGCAGCTTTTAACTGACCACCTTTGCATGCACTCTGGCAATGCCTGCCTTTGCCCTCTTCAGAGGTAAGGTCAAGTCCAGGCTTGCTTCATTTTCTCTAAGTATTTATATACAGTCTAGTTGGCAATGTCAGTGTTTGCTTTAGTGGATAGCTCCTGAGCAAAAGGGACTGGAGCTGACCCCCTTTCTGGGCAGGAGTGTGCACTGTGGTATTCTTGGGAAGCTGGTAAGAGAACTCAGACTGTTTTCAGTCTGTTTGTTCTTCCTTATTTTTGAGAATAAACAAGTATATATGTAGCTCTTCACAAGTGGAATCTGATTTATTACAACCCTCTGGTATGTCACTGGTTTTCAAAGCAGCTAAGGAAACTTGTCCAATTTATGACTTGAAGCCCTCACTCCCAATGGAGGACCTCTGAACTTGCAATTCTCCATCCTTTTCTGTGTCACTTGCTAAGAATGTGGGTCCCAAACTTCTCCACCCTTCCTACTCTCAATAAGGAAACAAAGAAGAATCAGAGGTCTTACTCATGGCAAAAACAAGCTTAATGAAGAACAGAAAGAACACCTCAAGGAAGAGGTGGGCCAAACCAAGAGAGGCTTTGGCACCAGAATGATGAAGTATGGGGTTTTCAGGACAGGGATTTCACATGTTCACCTAGGCAGACATGTGGACTGATATTTTTATGTGACAGTTGCAAGTTCCATTACAACAGGCTCTATTGTGCATGTTTTTCCCATAATTCAGTCTGCTATAATCAGATATATGTAAGTATAGAATGTTGAGGCAGTCCAAGTGTGAATTGGAAAATAATTTCCAGACATAGGGCATTTCAGAAGGGAGTGAATGTATTAAGAGCAAAAAGCAGAGATAAGATAACGTGGGCACTGTGAACACAGTGGGCAGGCCAACCTCCTGACAGACCAGGGAGAGTTGATAGTTTTCATGAGTTAATAGCTAATTTTATAATCTCAAGACAAAAAAAAAAAAAAATCCTGCTGGAAGGTTGGCACTGGGTGCTTGTTTGGGGTTTGATACACGGCTTATTGTTGGAGTGGGCATCTTTGCCTAATTTGGAATTTGGAAGCTTGTTAGTAATGAACAGGTGGCTTTTGGCAATGGTTACAAAGGGGCTCAATTACTTTCGGAGGTGACCTTGGTTCTGGGCTCTGTTTCTGTGGCCTTGGTAAAAGGCACCTGCACCTGTGGCCTTGGGGCAAGGGACAAGACTCAACATAAAATATCTATGAACCCTAAATAGCCTCCCAGCTACCTAAGGTGACTTGAGGACACAGCTGTGTTTCCAAGGTGCCTGTGTTGGAGTTGGAGAAGCCTGTGTAGATAGTTTGCATCCACTGTGCACCAGGGAACATGCTCCAGAGTTGGAAAAGAATCTGTGGTTATTTTGTAGCATATCTGTGAGCTCTCCTCAGTCACATTGGAGTGTGTCTGAGGTGAGGTTTAGAGATCAGCTTGAATCATTTTTGGCTAGGCCTACCCTCGTTGTCCCCAGAGAAGGAAATGGCAACCGACGGTAGTATTCTTGCTTGGGAAATCTCATGGCCAGAGGAGCCTGGTAGGCTACAGTTCATGGGGTAGCATGAGACAGAGAGGACTTAGTGACTAAATGACCACCAACCATCCTACACCTTAAAAAACAAATGATTTGTTAATTATATATATGATTTGTTAATCATACCTCAATAAAACTGTTTAAAATAAAAAAAAACAGTAACAACAACAAAAACAAATTAATTGAGAACTAATCTCTGTAAATAATTGATGAATACTAGAAGAAAGTATAATAATGTATTTTATGTGTTTAAAGAATATAACTGTCAGTGTACAACACTGTACTTAACAAAAACATTCCCCAGTAATTAAGCTTGAGTAAAAATATTTTCCATAAATTTAAAAAATGAAATAACTTGTGACCAGCAGAACCACACTGAAGGAAATACTAAAAATTATGATTGTCTTAATAAATTATGTATAAAATAGTACAGGATATAACTCAGTTAAATGGTAAGTAGAATTAAATATTTGAAGGCATTCCAGAAGAAATGGAAAATATCACCTAAATTTAAGGTTGAATTGCTATCTCTTAAATAGCTCAGTTCAGTTCATTTGCTCTTTGTGACCCCATGGACTGCAGCATGCCAGGCTTCCCTGTCCATCACCAACTTCCAGAGCTTGCTCAAACTCATGTCCACTGAGTCGGTGAGGCCATCCAACCATCTCATCCATCCTTTGTCTGCCCCTTCTCCTTCCTTCAGTCTTTCCCAGCATCAGGGTTTTTTTTTCCAGTGGATTAGTTCTTTGCATCAGGTGGCCAAAGTATTGGAGCTTCAGCTTCGGCATCAGTCTTTCCAATGAATGTTCAGGTTAATTCCTTTAGGATTGACTAGCTACTTAAATCGAACAAGGCAATGACACCCCACTCCAGTACTCTTGCCTGGAAAATCCCATGGACAGAGGAGCATGGTGGGCTGCAGTCCATGGGGTCGCTAAGAGTCGGACAGGACTGAGCGACTTAGCTTTAACAATTCACTTTCGTGCATTGGAGAAGGAAATGGCAACCTACTCCAGTGTTGTTGCCTGGAGAATCCCAGGGATGGGGGAGCCTGGTGGGCTGCCATCTATGGGGTCACACAGAGTCAGACATGACTGAAGCGACTTAGCAGCAGTTACTTAAATAGTCAAAATTAAATAATAGCTAAATTATAACTTAAAGAAGGAAAAATGAAAGTATATACAATTTAACACAAAAATTATTTTGTTTCAATAACTTAGTAATTGACAATCTCAAGAGGAAATTAAGAAATAATTTTATAAATTGTAGCAGTCAAGATAATGAAATACATGTGTCCTGTGTGTACTTAGTCACTCAGATGTGTCCAACTCTTTGCAACCCCAGGTACTGTAGCCTGCCAGGCTCCTCTGTCCTTGAGAATTTTCCAGGCAAGAATACTGGAGACGGTTGCCATGTCCTCCTCCAGGGGAATCTTCCCAACCCAGGTCTCCCACATTGCAGGTAGATTTTTCACCTTCTGAACCAACAGGGAAGCCCAATAAATATATATGGATACATTTAACTAAGGAAGTGGAAGACTTGTGCACTGAAAACTATAAAACCTTGTTGAAATAAAGACAACCTAAATAAATTGAAAAACATCAAATGCCCATGAATTGTAAAAAATATTTAAGATATCAATATCACCAAAAATGATCTATAAATTAAGTATCCATGAAGTTGCTTAGTCGTGTTTGACTCTTTGGGACCCCATGGACTGTAGCCCACCAGGCTCCTCCATCCATGGGATTTTCTAGGTAAAAATACTGGAGTGGGTCGCCATTTCCTTCTCCAGGGGATCTTCCCATCCCGGGGATGGAACCCAGGTCTCCAAATTGCGATCAGATGCTTTACCGTCTGAGCCACCAGGGAATTCCACCAGGGAATTATAAATTAAGTATATTTTGTATAAAAATTCCAAAACTTTTTTTCTCAAAATGGAAATGCCAATTCTCAAATTTACATGGATTTTCAAGAGTCCTACATATTCAAAACTATCCTGAAAAACAAAAATGAAGCTGCAGTGCTTAGACTTTCTAGTTGCAATATAATTAAGAGTCTAGAAATAAGTACAAACATCAGTTACTAGCTGATCTTCAATAAGAGTTCCAAGATCATTCACACAGAAATAAGTCTTTTCAAAATTTGCAGAAGGATAGCTGGATTTCCACATGTAAATGAATGAAACAGAAGATTTTACCTATATGTCTCCCAGAAACATATCAAAGAAACAGAAAACACAAGCACAAAAACTCTGTAAGGTTATGTAAAGGTTGAGCAACATAATTAATGAAATTTACTTGCTGAATATACATGGAGAACTTCACTGAACAACTTCATAAGGCCTATTCTTTTTTATGAACACATGGAATATTTTTGAAAACTATCTACTTTATTATTGCATTTATTTATCTGTATATTATTAATGATGTCCTTCAAGTCACAGACTTCCCTGGTGGCTCAGACTGTAAAGCGTATGTCTACAATGTGGGAGACCCAGGTTCGATCCCTGGGTTGGGAAGATCCCCTGGAGAAGGAAATGGCAATCCACTCCAGGACTATTGCCTGGAAAATCCCATGGACAGAGGAGCCTGGTAGGCTACAGCCCATGGGGTCGCAAAGAGTTGGACACGACTGAGCGACTTCACTTTCACTTTTCAAGTCACAGATGCAATCAGGTAAAATTAAATTACCTTTACCTTTAGTTTTCTTTTGTCTCCCAGTTTTCAGAATTTAATTGTTTCCCTGTTATTAAGGCATTATATTTTATAATCTTAGTACTACTATTTGGTTTAGTTAAAGGCTAAGATTTTTAGTTCTTGCCAGCTCCTTTGTCAGAGTACTCCAGGTGAACTCTCAGCATGCTTAAGATGGT
>SJXQ01008121.1:94761-116268 GCA_006408695.1 Aepyceros melampus
CTCCAGTACTTTGGCCACCTCATGCAAAGAGTTGACTCATTGGAAAACTCTGATCCTGGGAGGGATTGGGGGCAGGAGGAGAAGGGGACGACAGAGGATGAGATGGCTGGATGGCATCACTGACTTGATGGACGTGAATCTGAGTGAACTCCGGGAGTTGGTGATGGGCAGGGAGGCCTACTGCAATTCATGGGGTCACAAAGAGTCGGACACGACTGAGCGACTGAACTGAACTGAACTGAAACTATAAAAAAAGAATGCATTTGAGTCAGTTCTAATGAGGTGGATGAACCTAGGGTCTATTTTACAGAGTGAAGTAAATCATAAAGAGAAAGACAAGTATTGTATATTAACACATATATATGAAATCTAGAAGGATGGTACCAATGATTTTACATGCAAGGCAGCAAAGGAGATACAGACATAAAAAAACAAACTTTTGGACTCAGTGAGAGAAAGAGAGAGTAGGATGATTTAAGAGAATAGCATTGAAACATATAAATTGCCATATGTAAAATGGTCAGTGGGAGTTTGGTGTATGATGCAGGCCATCCTAAGCTGGTGCTCTATGACAACCTGGAGGGAGAGGGTGGGGAAGGATGTGGGAGAGAGCTTCAGGATGGAAGGGGCATATGTATGCCTATGGCCAATTCATATTGATGTATGGCAAAAACCATTTCAATATTGTAAAGTAATTATTCTTCAGTTCAAATAAGTAAATTTTTTTAAAAACAAAGAAGCAAAGAACATATTGATTAATTAACATAACTAATAATAAAAACATATATATGTGTTTTTTCCATATATATAACACATATATATGGAATTTAGGAAGATGGCAATGATAACCCTGTATGCAAGACAGCAAAAGAGACCCAGATGTATAGAACAGACTTTTGGACTCTGTGGGAGAGGGACAGGGTGGGATGATTTGGGAGAATGGCATTGAAACATGTATACTATCATGTAAGCAATGAATCGCCAGTCTAGGTTTGATACAGGATACAGGATCCTTGGGGCTGTGCACTGGGATGACCCAGAGAGATGATATGGGGAGGGTGGTGGGAGGGGGGTTCAGGGTTGGGAACTCATGTACTCCTGTGGTGAATTCATGTCAATGTATGGCAAAACCAATACAGTATTGTAAAGTAGAAAAATAAATAAATAAAGTTTTTTAAAAAATAAAGAAGGAAAATAAAACAAAAACAAGAGAACAACAAAAGAACCCCAAAATGAAAACAAGGGGAAAAACAACAAAGAAAAAAATAGAAAAAATTGAAAATATTTTTTAATTTTTAAAATTAAATAAGTAAAATTAAACAATAAGAGAAACAACAGAACAAAGCAAAATAATAATATTTTCCTGGCATCGCAGCTGTCAGTGTCTTTGCCCCCGCCAAGAGCCACAGCCAACCCCTGCCTCCCCTGGAGGTGCCTCTAAGTAGGTCTCTGACACCTCTAAGTAGGTCTCTGGACCAGCTATGTGCACTGTGGGGGCAGCTCAGACTCTGACCTGGGCCAGCTCCCACATGAACTTGCCCCCAGAGTCCATAGCTGCTACCGCTACATAGATCTCAGTTGCGAGAACACTCATAGTCTCTTCAGACTTTTCATAGATGATCATAGGAATCTAATCTGCAATTGCAAAGAAAGATTTTTGTTCTTCTTCCTTAGTTGCCATAACCCTGGGGCTCAGCTGTGGTTTTAGCCCCACTTCTGTGTATTTTTCTCCTGAGGCTGCCCTGGAGCTCAAATCTGCCTATGAGGACAAGGCATGGTGGTGGCAGCATAGCTGCCAGGGTTGTGGGAGCCTCAACTACAAGCGCATGGGGAAGCCAGCAGCCACAGGCATGAAAGATCCAGCCCTAGTGGGAGCCTTTACTAGCACCTGGTGGCCGGCATGGTAGAGTCCCCCAGCCCTGGTCAGAAAGCATACCTTTTAATTCAATTTTTAAAAGATCAAGCCTTGGGAAAATGAATCTATAATTTTTTCAAATTTAGACAGAGTAGAGAAATTACCAAGAAAAATCCATGAAATTCTGCTTAAAAATCAGAATACGAAATTTTTCTTGGGGGAGCAGCAGATCACTATTAAAATAGAATATGGCAGACACTAATAAAATAGAATATTATTGCAGAATTATATTATCCTTATTAAGTAGTAAGGATAATATTATTCTTATTAAAATAGAATAATGTGTTGGCATTATTATTTTTTCCAAACTTAATTGAGATACAATTGACCAATAATGGGCTTCCCTGGTGGCTCAGATGGTAAAGAATCTCCCTGCAGTGCAGGAGACCTGGGTTCAATCCCTGGGTTGGGAAGATCCCATGGAGAAGGAAATTGCAACCCACCCCACTATCCTTGATTCTTGTCTGGAGAATCCCTTGGACAGAGGAGCCTCATGGGCTCTAGTCCATGGGGTCACAAAAAGTCATACACCACCAACACTTTCACCTACACTTTGACCAGTAATACTGTATAAGTTTAAGGTTCAGAATGTGATGATTTTATACAGTAAGAAACTTTCAGTTATAAAATATAGTACGGTTAACTAAAGTCATAATGCTGTACATTAGATCCCTGGAACTTATCATCTTATAACTGAAAGTTTGTATGCTTTGACCAGCATCTCTCTATTTCTCCAACCTCGTAGCCTCTAGTAGCCACCATTCTACTCTCTGTTTCTGTGAATTAAGTTTTTTAGATTCCACATATAAATGAGGTCATGCAATACTTGTCTGTGACTTATGGAAAATATGCATACTACTGCCTTTCACTGACATTGTATTTTATCAAAACAATTAAAATGAAGAACCATAATTTAATTCAAAGTCTGCCTAAAGTGAAGCAAAAGATACATGGAATCTATTGTGGAGAAATTGGAAAAGATGGTTACGAGTCTAAAAAAGGAGCATGAACTCTCTCTTATTGAGAAGAGTCACAACTGATTCTAGAAAATACAACAGTCTACTGTGCAAAACATATAAAACAGAAATTAAGGTAAACATTCAATGACTCTAAAGGTGAAATACCCTCAAGTGCTTGAATTTTACATTTAATATAAATACATTATTTGTACCCGATAGATAAACTGTTTCACACCTAAAAGTGGAATCAAGTTTTCTAATATCAGCTAGAGCTATTTCTGCTTTTAACTTTAAAAATGTCTGAAATTAATTAGAAAAGGAGTGTGTATATATGTGTGCATGATATATGGAAAGGAGTTGAGATGGAACAGGTGGAGAGAGCTGGCTGATAACACCTGGTCTAACAGTGTCAGGGAATAGTCATCATTAATCCTTCTCCTCTATAATCTTGGTTTTTAAGGGTTTGCACAGCCCAGGGATAAGAGTGACACTAAGAATATTTGTCTAATGAGAAGCGCTGGATATTGATTCCCCAGGGATATAGCTCTTGTAAGCAGTCAGCCTGTGAAATTTCATTCAACAGCCATTGATGACTCAGGAAAGGCACACCTGAGCCTCCTCCTAGAGATGATCCTTCTTGACCAAAAGCCCATTGTTTCACTTGTTCTCCCTGCCCTTCTTGACGACAGAACTGTCTCCAATATCCAGGTGTCCTGTCAAGCATCATTCTACAATGATGCCAGCCAGGTAACTTAAAGTTCCTTCTCTGATCTTCTTGTAGTGAGATCAGGTGGTCTATGAAAAATTCATCTACAGAAAGCAATGAGCAGAGCACATCCATGAAATGACCAGCACCACGTGTCCTGTGGGACTCCAGCCGGTCTCCCTGCTGACAAGTTCTCATGTATATATCAATGCCCACTCAGTTCTCAATCTTCTGGTTTTTCTCAATCTTCTGGTTTATTTTCTCTAAAAAAGTTTCACTATCTTCCTGAGCAGAAATCTGCCCCTTCTGAAACAAGGTAGTTCCGTTCAGTTCAGTTGCTCAGTTTTGTCGACTCTTTGTGATCCTATGAATTGCAGCACGCCAGGCCTTCCAGTCCATCACCAACTCCTGGAGTTCACCCAAACCCATGTCCATTGAGTTGGTGATGCCATCCAACCATCTCATCCCCTGTCATCCCCTTCTCCTCCTGCCCTCAACCAAGGTCTCTCCAATGAGTCAACTCTTCGCATGAGGTGGCCAAAGTACTGGAGTTTCAGCTTCAGCATCATTCCTTCCAATGAACACCCAGGGCTGATCTCCTTTAGGATGGACTAGTTGGATCTCCTTGCAGTCCAAGGGACTCTCAAGAGTCTTCCCCAACACCACAGTTCAAAAGCATCAATTCTTCAGCCCTCAGCTTTCTTTATAGTCCAACTCTGACATCCATACATGACCACAGGAAAAACCATAGCCTTGACTAGACAGACATTTGTTGGCAAAGTAATGTCTCTGCTTTTGAATATGCTGTCTAGGTTGGTCATAACTTTCCTTCCAAGGAGTAAGTGTCTTTTAATTTCATGACTGCAACCACCATCTGCAGTGATTTTGGAGCCCAGAAAAATAAAGTCTGACAGTTTCCACTGTTTCCTCATCTATTTGCCATGAAGCGATGGGACCAGATACCATGATCTTCGTTTTCTGAATGTTGAGCTTTAAGCCAACTTTTTCACTCTCCTCTTTCACTTTCATCAGTGGAGTAAGAAATGTGACTTTTCAGTCAATGACTTCATAATGAATTAGATTCAGTTCAGTTCAGTCCAGTCGTTCAGTCGTGTCCAACTCTTTGTGACCCCATGAATCGCAGCACGCCAGGCCTCCCTGTCCATCACCATCTCCCAGAGTTCACTCAAACCACATCCATCGAATCAGTGATGCCATCCAGCCATCTCATCTTCTGTTGTCCCCTTTTCCTCCTGCCCCCAATCCCTCCCAGCATCAGAGTCTTTTCCAATGAGTCAACTCTTCACACGAGGTGGCCAAAGTACTGGAGTTTCAACTTCAGTATCATTCCTTCCAAAGAACACCCAGGGCTGATCCCCTTTAGGATGGACTGGTTGGATCTCCTTGCAGTCCAAGGGACTCTCAAGAGTCTTCTCTAACACCACAGTTCAAAAACATCAGTTCTTCTACACTCAGCTTTCTTCAGAGTCCAACTCTCACATCCATACATGACCACTGGAAAAACCATAGCTTGACTAGACAGACCTTTGTTAGCAAAGTAATGTCTCTGCTTTTCAATATGATTTC
Source organism: Aepyceros melampus (assembly GCA_006408695.1). NCBI lineage: Eukaryota > Metazoa > Chordata > Mammalia > Artiodactyla > Bovidae > Aepyceros > Aepyceros melampus. Next base: position 99,929 of record SJXQ01008121.1, read on the forward strand.
TAGGTTGGTTATAACTTTTCTTCCAAGGAGTACTGCTAAGTCACTTCAGTCGTGTCCAACTCTGTGCAACCCCATAGATGGCAGCCCACCAGGCTTCCCTGTCCCTTGGATTCTCCAGGCAAGAATACTGGAGTGGGTTGCCATTTCCTTCTCCAATGCATGAAAGTGAAAAGTGAAAGTGAAGTTGCTCAGTCATGTCCGACTTTTAGCAACCCTATGGACTGCACCCCACCAGGCTCCTCTGTCCATGAGATTTTCCAGGCAAGAGTACTGGAGTAGGGTGCCATTGCCTTCTCCCTCCAAGGAGTAAGCATCTTTTAATTTCATGGCTGCAGTCACCATCTGCAGCCCATCTGCAGCCCAAAAAGATAAAGTCTGACACTGTTTCCACTGTTTCCCATCTATTTGCCATGAAGTGATGGGACCAGATGCCATGATCTTAGTTTTCTGAATGTTGAGCTTTAAGCCAACTTTTTCACTCTCCTCTTTCACTTTCATCAAGAGGCTTTTTAGTTCCTCTTCACTTTCTGCCATAATGGTGGTGTCATCTGCATATCTGAGCTTATTGATATTTCTCCCAGCAATCTTGATTCCAGCTTGTGCTTCTTCCAGCCCAGCATTTCTCATTGGTAAATCATAACTTTCTGCAGACATTAGATATCTACCACACTCAATTTCATTACCTATGAAATTAGCAAAATTAGAGGATATCTAGTTTGAGATGACTGAGAGATATTTGAAGTTCATTAGTGAGGAAACCTTCAGTTCCAATAAGGAAAAGAATTTCTAACTCTAATATACCCAAACAATAAAGAGAGTTATCTTTCACTTCAAGGACTTCAGAGGAAAGAGATATATAAAAAGAGGAGGCAGGAATTCATTCAATCATTCATGTTTTGTCTTGTCCTGGGACTAGTTCTCCTCAGTGGTGGCACCAGATGAAGATGTCATATATGGACATGATTTCAAAAACAGAACCATAACTGTCCTTTGAATCAGATGATTAGAGACCTGAGTTCTATTCCTGGGTTGGGAAGATCCCCTGGAGGAGGGCATGGCAACATACTCCAGTATTCTTGCCTGGAGAATCCTCAGGGACAGAGGATCCTGGTGGGCTACAGTCCATAGGGTAGCAAAGAGTCAGATACAACAGAGCAGTTAAGCAGAGCACAGCACGATGTGCTTCTTTGATGTGCTTTCTTGATGATCCATAACCTGGCTTGGAGAATTTTGAGCATTATTTTACCAGTGTGTGAAATGAGTGCAAATGTGCAGCAGTTTGAGCATTCTTTGGCGTTGCCTTTCTTTGGGATTGAAATGAAAACTAATCTTTTCCAGTCCTGTGGCCACTGCTGAGTTTTTCAAATTTGCTGGCATATTGAGTACAGCACTTTCACAGCATCATCTTTCAGGATTTGAAATAGCTTAACTGGAGTTCCATCATCTCCACTAGCTTTGTTCAGAGTGATGCTTCCTAAGGCCCACCTGACTTCGCATTCCAGGATGTCTGGCTCTAGTCCAGTGATCACACCATCGTGCTTATCTGGGTCTGGGTCATCAAGATCTTTGTATAGTTCTGTGTATTTTTGCCACCTCTTAATATTTCTGCTTCTGTTAGGTCCATACCATTTCTATCCTCTATTGTGTTCATCTTCGCATGAAATGTTCCCTTGGTATCTCTAATTTTCTTGAAGAGATCTCTAGTCTTTCCCATTCTACTGTTTCCCTCTATTTCTTTGTTTTGATCACTGAGGAAGGCTTTCTTATCTCTCCTTGCTGTTCTTTGGAACTCTGCATTCAGATGCTAATCCTACATTTAATATTTGAGGAAATGCCATACTGTCTTCGATAGTAGCCACACTGTTTTACATTACCAACATTCCACATGGGTTCAAATTTCTCTATATAATTGCCAACACTTGTTCTCATCCTCTTCCTCTTTTTTTTTTTTTTTTTGCCAAGCAGCTTGCAGGATCTTAGCTGCCCACCAGAGATTGAACTTGGGCCCATGGCAGTAAAACATGGAATTCTAAACACTGCACTTCCAGAAAGTTCCTTTTATCTTCTCCTCTCTCCTTCTTCTTCCTCCCCTCCCCTTCCTTCTCCTCACTCTTCTCTTTAGTAATAATGATAATTCTGCTTATCAGGTGGTATCTTATTGTGGTTTTGTTTTGCACTTCGAGATGGGGAAACAGTGGAAACAGTGTCAGACTTTATTTTTGGGGGCTCCAAAATCACTGCAGGTGGTGACTGCAGCCATGAAATTAAAAGACGCTTACTCCTTGGAAGAAAAGTTATGACCAACCTAGATTGAAAAGCAGAGACATTATTTTGCCAACAAAGTCCATCTAGTCAAGGCTATGGTTTTTCCAGTGGTCATGTGTGGATGTGAGAGTTGGACTGTAAAGAAGGCTGACCACCGAAGAATTGAAGCTTTTGAACTGTGGTGTTGGAGAAGACTCTTGAGAGTCCCTTGGACTGCAAGGAGATCCAACTAGTCCATTCTGAAGGAGATCAGCCCTGGGTGTTCTTTGGAAGGAATGATGCTGAAGCTGAAACTTCAGTACTTTGGCCACCTCATGCGAAGAGTTGACTCATTGGAAAAGACTCTGATGCTGGGAGGGATTGGGGACAGGAGAAAAGGGGATGATAGAGGATGAGATGGCTGGATGGCATCACTGACTTGATGGACATGAGTTTGAGTGTACTCCAGGAGATGGTGATGGACAGGGAGGCCTGGCACATTGCAACTCATGGAGTCACAAAGAATCGGACACGACTGAGCAACTGAACTGAACTCAACTGAATGACTAGTGATGTTGAACATCTTTTCATGTGCTCGTGGCCATTTGTATATCTTCTCTGGAGAATATCTGTTCAAGCCCTTTTCCCATTATTTAGTCATGCTTTTGTTTATATTTTTATTGTTGAGCTATAGATGTTCATTGTAATTGTAGGATATTAAACTGTTATCATCTAATTATAAACTGGCTGAATTAATCACTTTTTCATCATTAAATTGCATTTATTTTATTTAAGAGATGATTGAGATTAAGAGATGATTATTTAAGAGATGATTGACAATAATTTGTATTGTCATTTCTACTGTTATTGTATAGATACACTAATTTCTATTCTCAGCACTATTTATTGAAGGTCAGATCCTTTCTCTGCAATGCCACTTTGTTTTGAAGAAAGTGTCCAGTGCCTCCCCTGTCCTCAGTAAAATTTTAATACAAGTAAGAATTTAATTGGTCTTCTTTTTCTATCTGTTCCAGAACCATGCCATTTTAGTTACTATTACTCCATATCTTGATATTTGGTAAGGAAAGTACTTCACTTTTTTTCCAATATGCTAGTAAATTGAATATTCTTTCTCTATTGCTTTTTCATATAAAATTTCATGTAATTTTTCATAATAGCTTCTCCAATAATAATAAAATTTCAGGATTTACTTTAAATCTATAAGGAAATTTGAGGAAAGTTGACATGTCTGTTGTGTATAGCTAACCAAAATTAGAATATTCTGTCCATTTTTTAGGTTTACTTTATTATCCTTCTAGAGACTTTTCTATAATATGCTTTCACATCTTTTGTTAGAATATTTCCATGTATTTATCTGATGTTTTCTCAAAGATACCTTTTAGAAATCATGCTTTCTAAATAAATTTTACTTTGTAAAACCTGTGATTAATATTTGTATAGTTATTTTGATTCCAGCAAACTTCCTACATTCTATTGTTCTTTCTAATAAATTACCTATAGGTTTTTTTACATTCTCTACTTAGATGCTAATATTATTTGCTAATGGTTACATGTTTATTTGTCCTCAATAACTCAGACCTTACACTATGTATTTTTTGAATGAAAGTGGCATTTTTTGGCACCTGTTTTTGATTTTCAAGGGAATGTTTTGCCAGAAATAGATTCATAGATTCAGAGAACAAACTGGTGGTTTTCAGAAAAGAAGGGATATGGAATTGGGCAAAAAAGATGAAAGGGATTAAGCAGTACAAACAGGGATGTCATATCAGCATGGAGAAAATAGTCAACAATATTGTAATAACTTGTTACAGATAATAACTAAGACTTATCATGGTGGTCATTTCATAAGGTACAAAAATATTGAATCACTATGTTTTGGAAACTAATGCTGCATTGTATGTCAGTTATAATCAAATAAAACAATAGTAAAGGAAATGTTTTGAATATTTTACCATAAAGTATTTCATTTACTGCTGATTATCTGAAATACCCTTTTTTGAGTTAGGGCCATTTCTTCTATATTTTTTTCACTATTTTTTTATGAGCATAGAAGGAAACTTCATTTGAATGTTTTTTCTCCACTTATAGAAAATAATTCTATGTCTTTCTCTTTATAAGTGTGTCAAGTCATATTCAAGAATTCTAATACACATATTTTTTCACTTATTCATTCATTCCTTCATCAAATGTTAATTTAGAACACACTGTTGCCAGACCCTTTTGTCATGCTGATATAGAACAGTGCACAAACAGGTGAAAGCCCAGTGCTCAGAGAGTCTTCATCCATGAGGGGAGGTGAAATTAATAAAAGAAAGCCTCACTGAAACAGAATCAGGAGTCCAGAAAGGGGAGCTCTCACACAATACCACTCATGGACCATTATCCAAAGGTCTGTCAGTTACAGATCCTAGCAGAATAATCATCAGCAGTAAAGAATCAGCAATCACTGGCCCCCAAAGAAAAGATGTACCTTGGATCTCCCACAAGGAACTGACCACCCCATCAACTCAGCCAATGAGATGCTATCATCACCCTGAAATTTTGCTTTTCTCCAGTGGACTTTTCATTCAACACACTTGCTCCCAACGTTTTCCTTTTTGTCTGTAAAACAAACTTTTTTCCTTTGTTTGTTGGTCTTGCCTGTTGCTTTTGCTATAACGTACTTGCCATAATTTCAATGCTCTGTTCTTCTCAAACAAACTACTTTTTGCTAATAAATAACTCTTTTAAGCTCAAAAGAGGAAACAGGTGACATATGAGAGATATTGTGGAGGACAATGTGATATATGATCTTATCATCTTTTAGGAAGGAAGTAATCATTGCTCCAGTGATAGAGTGTGCTGCTGGCAAACAGCCCTTCACTGTCAACTCCCTTTGGGGCAAACTTCAGAAGAAAGCCACTGCACACTAAGTCATTCCCTTTTCCAGGGTTGCATCTAATAGCTGACTGCTGCTGCTAAGTCACTTCAGTCGTGTCCAACTCTGTGCGACCCTATAGACGGCAGCCCGCTAGGCTCCTCTGTCCCTAGGATTCTCCAGGCACTGGGATGAACCAGAGGGATGGTACAGGGAGGGACATGGGAGGAGGGTTCAGGATGGGGAACACATGTACACTCGTGGCAGATTCATGTTGATGTATGGCAAAACCAATACAATATTTAAAGTAATTAGCCTCCAATTAAAACAAATAAATCTTTAAAAAAAAAACAAACAGGAAAAAAAAAGAATACTGGAATGGGTTGCCATTTCCTTCTCCAATGCATGAAAGTGAATTCGCTCAGTCATGCCCGACTCTTAGCGACCCCATGGACTACAGCCTACCAGGCTCCCCCGTCCGTGGGATTTTCCAGGCAAGAGTACTGGAGTGGGGTGCCATTGCCTTCTCCAATAGCTGACTAGTAAGTTATTAAAGGTGTTTAAAGTCCTTGCTCTCTTGCATCAACTTGGAATAGCTCTGAAGGGACAGTCCAGGCTTAATCTTCCTTGTAGGGTCTCTGGAGCCTGACTCTCGGACTCCATTGCACCTCACATGCTTTCCCTGCCCACTCTTATTTTCTTCCCTTCTCTTCCACAAGGGTTATATCTAGAAGCACTCCCCCCAAACTCCTGCATACTAATCCCTTCTCTGTGTCTACCTCTCAGTAACCTAATTCAATGCCATAAGAAAAATGTCAACTGACAGATGGTGAAAGGTGCTATGGAGAATAGACACTTGGAAGGAAAGTTATGACAAACCTAGACAGCATACTAAAAAGTAGAGACATCATTTTGCTGACAAAGGAGCATGTAGTCAAAGCTATAGTCTTCCCGCAGTCTTGTACGGATGTGAGAATTGGACCATAAAGAAGGTTGAGTGCCGAAGAATTGATGCTTTCAAATTGTGGAGTTGGAGAAGACTCTTGAGAGTCCCTTGGACTGCAAGGAGATCAAACCCATCAATCCTAAAGGAAATCAACCCTAAATATTTATTAGAAGGACTGATGCTGAACCTGAAGCTCCAATACTTTGGGGCCACCTGATGGGAAGAGCCAACTCACTGGAAAAGACCCTGGTGCTGCGAAAGACTAAAGGCAAAAGGAAAAGGGTGGTGGGACAGAGGATGAGATGGTTAGATAGCATCACTGACTGGACATGAATTTGAGCAAACTCCAGGAGGTGGTGAAGGACAGGCAAGCCTGGTGTGCTTCAATCCATGGGGTTACAAAGAGTCAGACACAACTTAGTGACTGCACAACAACGAATAATGGTAAAAAGACAAGAATAAGTAAATGTGTGCAATTTTACACAGAAGGGCAAGAAGACTTGCTGAGAAATTGGCATTTTAATAAAGGCTTGAAAGAGGCATGGGAGAAAACATGTCTTTGTGGAGCAAAAATCAACCTTGTGTTCCTGGAGGAAAATTGGATTTTTCAGAATGCACTACCCATCTGTATCCTTTGTTAGATTTAATTTTGAAAAAAGCGTGTTAGTAATTTTGCAGGAGTAAGAATGCCTTGTGATTTTCCATTCTTCTAAATTTGTGTGCTTCAAGTATCCAGGTTATTTTAGCCTTATGAAATGAGATAGATGGTGTCCTTTTCTATATTTTCTAAAATCATACCTTTATTCTATTTTATTTTAATTTTTGTTGTGTGCAGTCTTTCTCTAGTTGCAGTGAGCAGGGGCTAGTTTTTGTCACAGTGCGTGCTGCTCATTGCCGTAACTTCTCTCATTGTGGAGCGCAAGCTCCTAGGTGCACAGGCTTCAGCAGCTGCAGCACTTAGGCTCAGCAGCTGTGGCTCATGGGCTTAGTTCTCTGTGACATGTGCAATCTTTCCGGACCAGGGATCGATTCTATATCCTCTGCATTGGCAAGGGGGATTCTTATCCAATGGACTACCAGGAAAGTCCTTACCTTTATTCAGAATATTACCTCTTCCTTGATTGCTTAGAAGAACTTGCCTCAATTCTGTTTACTTAAGGTTGTATTTCCTCATTAGTTATGCTATTGCACAATTTAATTTGCACAGTGCTTCCTCATAATCATTTTCCATTTTTATTCCCATAATTGACATCTAGTTTCATACGTGGTTGGAAAAGATGCTTGGTATAGTTTCTACCTTCTTCAATTTGTTGAGACATGTTTTGTGACCTGGCTGGTGATCTATCCTGGAGAATGTTCTATGTGCCCTTGAAAGGAATGTGTATTGTATCACTATGTGTAAAATAGACAAACAATATAGACCCACTATATAGCACAGGGAACTCTAGTATTCTGTAATAACTTGTATGAGAAAAGATCTGATAAAGAATGGATGTATATGTATATGTATAAATAAATCATTTTGCAATATGCCTGAAGCTAACACATTGTAAAACAACTATATCCCAATATAAAATAAAAAATTTTTTTTAAAGAATGTATATTCTGTTGTTTTTGGATAGAATATCATATAGATACATATTGATTGCCACTAATGTGTCATTTAAGACCACTCTTTCCTAATTGATTTTTCTGTGTGGATAATCTGTCCACTGATGTATGTGAAGTGTTAAAGTCATCTACTATTATTGTTTTATTATGAAATTCTCCCTTTATCTGTTATTGTTTGCTTTATATATTTAGATTCTTAATTATTAGGTGCATATGTGTTAATGAGTATATATCCTCTTCTTTATTGATTTTTTGTCTTTATAATTTCCTTATTTGTCTTTTATTATAGACTTACTTTGGTCTATTTTGTCTGATATGAATATTGCTATACTAGCTTTCTTTGCAATTCTATTTTTATGAATATCTTTTCCATTCCCTCACTTTCAGTCTGTGTTCTTTAGCTCTGAAGTGAGTCTCTTGTAAGCAACATATAGGTGGATTTGTTATGTTATCCAGTAAGCCACCCTATGTCTTTTAATTGGTGTATTTAGTTCATTGACATTTAAAGCTATTGATAGGTATGTTGCTGTTGTTTAGTAGCTAAGTCATGTCTGAGTCTTTTATAATCCCATGGAAGATAGCCTGCCAGGCTCCTCCATTCAAGGGATTTCCCAGGCAAGAATGCTGGAGTGGGTTGCCATTCCTTCTCCAGGGGACGTTCCTAAGCTACTTGGGAACCCCTTTGATATGTATGTACTTATTGCCATTTTGTTACTTGCTTTCTGGTTGTTTTTGTAGTTCCCTATTCTTTTCATATTCTCTAAATTTCTTCCCTTTTGGTATGATGTTTTCATTTAGTGATATGCTTGTGTTCCTGTCTATTTTTTGGTATCAATGATCCAGCCACCAAGCCACCACATAGCTTGGTTCAGTTCTGTCTGGGAGGCTTCTTTTGAAACTTTCTGTTGCTCTAAGCTCACAGTCATGGTTTCAAACAGTGTCCATAGCTTTTATGTTCACTCTCATTTCTCAGTAACAAATCTCCACTTCTGCTTTAGTTTCTATAAATTTTATATCTCTTTTGTTTTTCTGTTATTTTATGTGTTTGAAGGAAGTGAGGTTAAAGTAATAAGGGATGAAGTTACAACAATATCTTGTTTCCTATTGGTTTTACTATATTCAGAAAATTGTAGGTTAACACGTTTCATACAGTAGCAGTGAACAATAGAGGAAATAAACTGATGTGTGTATGTTAAGTTGCTTCACTCACGTCTGATTCTTTTCGACCCTATGGACTGTAGTTTGCAGGCTCCTCTGTCCATGGGATTCCCCAAGCAAGAATACTGGAATGGGTTGCCATGCCCTCCTCCAGGGGATCTTTATGACCCAGGGATTTAACCCATGTCTCCTATGTCTCATTCACTGGCAGGCAGGTTCACAAACACATGAAAATATTGAATTCTTTAAAGATGAAAGATAGGTTAATTAATATTAATATGGGATACCAACCCCATTTATTAGAAATGGGTAAAATCTAAATGAACTGAGAGTATGCTTGCATACTAGTGTTTTGCCTTGATCCTGTAACCTCTTACAATTCTATGAAAAACTTAGAAATGGACACAAGCAGAAAAGTAGACAGTGTTCACTTGACCTCACAGAGTCAGGAAAGCAGCCATCCTGAATTTTCCCATGTAGAATCTTCTTAAGTATTTGCACTCTCATGGGATCACAGCAACATTAAACTGCTTGGTTAACAAGGAGCTTTGGAAATTGAATCTCTAGGGTTCAAGACTGCAATCTATCTGCTAGCACTTCTATCCACAGTCTTTTCCTTGGATATAAGCAGCACACAGACTCCTACCATAGATGACCCTTCCTGCTCAGGAGCTGGTGACTCACTCAGACCCTTTTCTTCCTAAGGACAGATCTTTAGTTTGTTATATCACAGATGTCAGACATCATTCCACTGCGATGCCAGGCAGGTAACCTAATGATCCTTAGTGAATGTTTGGAAATGAGGACAGGTGTTTGGATGCAAGTTTATCCTGAAAAAGCTATAAAAAGAGTACATACCCCAGATTTCCCTAGTGACTCAAACGGTAAAGCGCTTGTCTACAATGCCAGACCCGGGTTTGATCCATGGGGAGGGAAGATCCCCTGGAGAAGGAAATGGCAGCCCACTCCAGTACTATTGCCTGGAAAATCTAATGGACAGAGGAGCCTGGTAGGTTACAGTCCATGGGGTTGCAAAGAGTTGAACATGACTGAGCGACTCCACTTTCCACTTTTCACCCCAGATAATTAGAACCAAGTCACTTTTCATACCTTATGTCATCTTCATACTTCTTTTTTATTTTGCACCAATAATTAAGCATCTCTGATTTATGAATATTAATAAATATTTTTTAAAAACCAACCAAGGGGTAGGTAACCTTTTCTAGAACTGTTTATGCTCTGCTGTCATCAGCTTTGGATATTTTTACTGTTACTCGATCAATTAGTCATGTCTAAACTCTGCAACCCCATGGACTGCATCATGACGTTTCCTCTGTCCTCCACTATCTCCTGAAGTTTGCTCAAATTCATGTCCACTGAGTCAGTGATGCTATCTAACCATCTCATCCTCTGCCACCCTCTTCTCCTTTAGCCTTCAGTCTTTCCCAGCGTCAGGTTCTTTTCCAATGAGTCAGCTCTTTGCATCACGTGGCCAAAGCACTGGAGCTTCAGCATCAGTCCTTCCAGTGAATATTCAGGATTAATTTCCTTTAGGATTTTTTTTTTTTACATAACACATAAATATGCATGCAGAAAGCTTTCCTTCCCCTCCCCACTCCTTTAGTCTCTTTCCATTCCCAAGATGGTTTATGCTTCCTGTGACACTACTGCTGCTTCCTTAGTGATGACACATTTTATTGTCTTGTTACCGCATCTTATTCATCAGATTCATCAACATCATGGAACCCAGAAACCAAACAGCTGTTTCTGAATTTCTTCTCATGAGACTGACAGAGAATGAAAAACTGAAGACCATCTTCTTCAACCTATTCCTGTCCATGTACCTGGTCACTGTCCTGGGAAATCTGCTCATCATCCTAGCTGTCATCTCTGACTCCCACCTCCACACCCCCATGTACTTCTTTCTCTCCCATCTGTCCTTTACAGACATTGGTTTAAGCACAACCATGATCCCAAAGATCCTGGTGAACATGCAAGCACAGAGTCAGAGCATCACTTACACGGGTTGCCTCACTCAGATCTGCTTTGTCCTGATTTTGGTTTGTTGGGAAAGTTTTCTCCTTGGAGCAATGGCCTGTGACCGCTATGTGGCTATTTGTCACCCACTGAGGTACACAGTCATCATGAACCCCCACCTCTGTGTTATGCTGACTCTGCTCTCCTTGTTCATTAGCATTGGGAATGCCCTGCTCCACACTCTGATGGTGCCGCCACTATCCTTCTGCAAGGAACTGGAGATCTCCCTCTTCTTCTGTGAAGTTGTTCAGGTCATCAAGCTTGCCTGCTCTGATATTCTTATTAATAATACTCTTCTTTATTTTGCAATTTCCTATTAGGTGGCATTCCTGTTTGTGGAATTATTTTCTCTTATACTCAAATAGTCTCCTCTATTTTGAGAAAGTCATCAGCGGGTGGAAAGTACAAAACTTTTTCTACCTGTGGGTCTCACCTCTCAACTGTGTCCTTATTCTATGGGACAGGTTTTGGAGTGTACATTTGTGCTGCAATTCCTGACTCTCCCAGGAAGACTGCAGTGGCTTCATTGATGTACACCGTAGTCACTCCCACGATGAACCCCTTCATCTACAGCTTGAGGAACAAAGACATGAAGGGAGCTTTGAGGAAACTCTTCAGTAGAGTACCTTCTATTCTATGATTGTGTCATTTTCTAGCTCTCTGGTGTTTGACATAAACTTTCCATTCTCTAATATAAGGTTTTGGTTAGAGCCAATAGAAGCTGAATCTGAGGCAGAGGTTCATGGTATAGTAATTTTGTGGGAATGTTCCCAGCATGAGGGAAGTGAGAAAAGGTGGGTAGGTCAAGGAAAGAATTTAAACAAGTCTGTGGTCATGCAGAAATAGATTCTGCCTGATTCCTTGGATGACACCATGTAACTTGTACCCCAGAGTAAAGCATATTTACAAGACATTGTGGTTGATCTTTCATACCTCTGTTCAGGACTCTTTAAGACCAGTCACTGGTAAATTAGACATATGTTAGGCAACACTAGCATCCATAACACTACTTCATTATCCATAAAATTTTGTGATTAGATTGTCTCAGCAGTTTGAAATGATTGTGAAATATTTGCAATTGATCAGTGAGGAAAATTTTCTTTCTAATAAAAGAAAGAAATCCTGACTCTTAATATGCTCAAACAATAAAGATAATTATCTTTCATCACAAGGATTTCAGAGGCAGAAGATGTGCAGGGGCAGGAAATTAGAGGTTCATTCATTCCTCCATGAAAAGGCTTCGTATTAGGCTGATTCCCCTCATGGACTCAGATGGCTGAAATAGAAGCAGGCATATCTAGACATGATTACCAGAGACAAATAAAACTGGCTGCCTTCAATGAGTCTGTTGTTAATTGAAGTTCTATTTATAATAGATATTTCCATGGCTTCACCCATAAGGTATTACCTTCAAACTTATCACTGAGAAATGGATCATATGCCACCTACTTAATCCAATTCCTGATATTGGAAATTGATTATTCTTGAGCCTTATGCTTGCCATTTGTAGTCTAATTACTGCTGGAAAGTTAATCTCTATAAGAATAATAAACACTTAGGACGATGCCTCAATAAAATTTAATTAATGTTATTGTGTTTCATAAGTTTCCTATACCCTTGAGTCCTTGTATTTTTTCCATTGCTTCAGCAATTGATTTTTTAAAATTTTTACTTTTTATTGTGGACCACTTTTAAAGTCTTTACTGAATCCATTACAATATTGCTTCTGTTTTATATTTTGGTTTTTTTGGCTATGATGCATTTGGGATCTTATCCCCCCAAGCAAGTATTGAATCTCCATCGCTTGCATAATTCTTAACCACTGGGCTTCCAGGGAAGTCTTTGATTTGTTTTCTTTTATTCTTATATTTATCAGGCTTTCCCTGATAAAATATTTGAGTAATATAATAAAATAAATCATTGTTTTGTAGGCAGGGAAAATGTTTTTAATCTTCCTCTGGTATCTTATTTGCTTTGAAACTTTTTCATTGGCTTATTCCTAAGAATGTATCTGTTTTCACTTCTCTTTTAGTCATCTTTTTAGTTTTTTAAATTTTAATTTATTAAGTTTTTTAATTGAAGGATAATTGTTTTACAGAATTTTGTTGTTTTCTGTCAAACATCAATAAGAATCAGTCATAGGTATACATATGTCCCCTCCCTCTCAAATCTCCGTCCCATCTCCCTCCCCATCCCACACCTCTAAATTGTTACATAGCCCCTGTTTGAGTTATTGCTGTGTTTCTTACACATTCTGGTAGAGTCAACACAGAGGAACATCATTGAATACATTTAACTGTGTCATGGATGTCTTAGGGTATTGGGTTTAGTCTTAGGGCTCTCATGGAAAACTTTTCATGTGTGTCTCTGAGGAAAGTTACTCTGTGAAGAACTACTTTCCTTTGACAAAGAGACATTGAGAGTAAGACAAGAGAGGAGAAAAGGGAAATAGAAAAGATTAGTGAGATCACCTTCCCAGAAGGACAAAAATTTGAGGTCATCAGTCAGAACCACGTGTGGGTGAGGGGACAGAAACAGTGGAACTATCAAGAGAGAGTCCAGGGAGTGGTGAAGAGCTTTAAAAAGGTGAAGATTGTGTTCATTGTAGATTGTGCTTTGTTGCATCTGACTCTTTGTAACCCTTCAGATTGTAGTGCACTAGTCTCCTCTGTCCTTGGGATTTTTCAGGCAAGAATACTAGAGTGGGTTGCCATTCCTCCTCCAGGGGAATCTTCCTGACCCAAGAATCAAGCCTGTGTTTCCTCAGTCTTCTGCACTGCAGGCAGATATCTTTACCCACTGAGCCAATGAGGAAGCCAGAGGAGTAGTTTTACTTTCAGCACCACATCTGGGAAACAGCTCCCTGCTTGGCACTCTTGTTAACTCCAGACTTCATTGAGGTCCACAGAAGTAAAGTGAAGTGAAGTGGCTCAGTCGTGTCCGATTCTTTGTGACCCCATGGACTGCAGCCCACCAGGCTCCTCCATCCATGCGATTTTCCAGGCAAGAATACTGGAGTGGGTTGCCATTTTCTTCTCCAGGGGAACTTCCCGACCCAGGGATCGAACCCGGGTCTCCCTCATTGTAGGCAGACGCTTTATTGCCTGAGCCACAAGGGAAGCAGACCAGCTGCAGATTTGAATAACCTTAGAGGAAATGGCAACCCACTCCAGTGTTCTTGCCTGGAGAATCCCAGGGACGGGGGAGCCTCGTGGGCTTCCGTCTATGGGGTCGCACAGAGTCGGACATGACTGAAGCGACTTAGCAGCAGCAGACCTTAGTTCAGACTAAGTTCATACCTTAGTTCCTTGATCTTTAGCAAGAACTGTGGATTTTGAGCCTCAGGAGAATGGGGCATATGAAGGATGAGAGAATTTTTAATGAACACTTTGTGAGACTATGATGACCTGAGATGCAGAACTTTCGTATGAGGACATGGGGAAATATATTATCGTTACATTTAGAATTAGGAATATGGAAGGATCTTTCCTCAGTTTTACTCATTAAAGTAGCATATGCAAAGTGGAGCTTAAAGTCTATGTGTAGTTCTGAGAGAATGATAACATAATAGCCATGCATGTACCTACCCTATCCTGAAGTTAAATAAATAAAACAATCCATTAATTATAGAATGCAATTTTTCTCCCACCTACATCACACCCTCCCCTCCCAGTGACAAACAAAATCTTGACTTTTTAGTTCTTTTTCTTTCATTTCATCTCCTGTTAGGTTGATTCCTATGAATGTGCCATTATTTGATCATGTTTGCACCATAAAATTGACAATAGGATGAAATATCACTGTCTTGTCACCTCTGTATGTATTCCTTTGCAACTTATAACTTAATGACTCATTAAAATTTAATTGTTATGTTTTAATCTTTTGTCTTGATTTTTTCTCATTATTGCACTTGGAAGATTTCATTGTTATCTTGGAGTGTGTCAGTAAATAATTAATTTGCAATATTCTGTACATTTACATTGTGTTTGGAGACTTCAAAATAGATATTTTTTATTATATTGATGGAAATTTTGTAGCTAATTTTATGCTGCTATGAGTAAATCTGAGTATTCTTTTCTATTTCTCATGGTAGCATGAGGGGATCCATATAGTCATCAACACCTTTTCATTTATAGTAACAATGTAAAAATTATTTCATCAACAGACATACCTCTTATTATTACATAACTGAGAGGCTTTTGATGCGTTTATTTTCTTTCAAATATCTAATTGTGATAGACCTACTGAGTTGTTCGTAATTTTCTCATTATTCACATAAGCTTTTTTTTTTTTTACATAATCAAGGTATTAGTGTTAATTATACAAAATCAACCCTGACTATTCATTGGAAGGACTGATGCTAAAGCTGAAGCTCCAATGCTTTGGCCACCTGATGCGAAGAGCCAACTCATTGGAAAAGACCCCTGATGCTGGAAAAGATTGAAAGCAAAAGGAAAAAAATGAGGCAGAGGATGAGATTGTTAGACAGCATCACCAACTCAATGGACGTGAATTTGGGCAAACTCCAGGAGATAGTGGAAGACAGAGGAGCCCGGCATGCTGCAGTCCTTGGGGTCGCAAAGGGTCAAACACAACTTAGCAGGTGAACAACAAAAGCATACCCACTGCAAAATTATTTCTTAAGTGTCTGACTTCTTTTTGGATATCTTGTACAGTTTTGTTTTGTATGAACACAAATGCTTCATTTTAGTTACATAGTTAATAGCTGTTAATACTTTACATAATGGCATTACTTAACAGGTCTTATTTATGAAAACAACAGCTGGTAAAGAATCTGCCTGCAATGTAGGAGACCCCTGTTCGATTCATGGGTCAGTAAGACCCCTGGAAAAGGGATAGGCTACCCACTCCAGTATTCTTGGCCTTCCCTGCTGGCTCAGCTGGTAAAAAATCCACTTGCAATGCAGGAGACCTGGGTTCAAATGAAAACAATAGTACTTCAGCCTGAAGAATTCCCAGTATTGGCTTTTACATTTGAAACATTAATTTAGTTTTCCCTTTGATGTTAAGCAGGATCCAAACTCATTTTTATGTACCTGTATAAATTGCCCACTTATGTATAGATTTCTTTATGGATTCTATCTTCTGATCAATAGGTCTTCTATTTACCTCTGAGCCAATATAAAACATTTTAATTATTCTAGCTCACTAGACTACTAAAAATAAATTTATTGTGGTAACAGAGAAGCTTCGGACTCTGTTGACTACAATCACAAGGTACATTGTGTCATAAATTGAGTGCTTCTCTGATAACTTATGATGCAGTGTAAAACATTGGTAATCAAGGACCAGAATTTCAATGAATGGTCCATTATAATGAGGTCAGAATATTTAATCTACTACTTTGAAATTGGGAAAATTGATACTGAAATTCTATAAAAGGAATTTAAAATGCCTATCACATGCTCAGTTTATTTTTAAAATTTTAGTAGAATAAGAGGAGCT
>SJXQ01008122.1:0-19185 GCA_006408695.1 Aepyceros melampus
GAGGCCTCGCATGCTGCAATTCATGGGGTCGCAAAGAGTCGCACACGACTGAGCGACTGAACGGAACGGAACTGCATGATACATAAACGTCAGATAAATCTTAGAAGCATCGTGTTGAATTTTCTTAAAAGACTGCAGAGGAATACATTCAGCAAAGTACCTTTTTGGACAGCTTTATTGAGGTATAATTCACACACCATAAAATGTACTCATTTAAAGTATACTCTGGTGGTTTTTAGTTTAATATTTAGAATTCTGCAGGTATTTAATTTTAGAAAATTTTCATCACCCTTAAAAGAAACTCCATATCCACTGTCAGTCACTCTCCCCAGCCCCTGGCAACCACTAGTGTTTCTGGCTCCTGGTTTGCCTATTCTGGACATTTCCTGTAAATGGAATCGCACAATCAGTGGCCTTCTTTGAGGCGCCTGTCACTTAGGATAATGTTTTCAATGTTGCAGTAAGTGTCAATCCTTCGTTACTTTTTATTGCCATACAAGATTCTATTATAGAAATATATACCATTTTTAAAATTCCTTCAGTTGATTGACATTTAGGTTGCTTTCAATTTGAGGCTGCTATGAATAACGCTTAGCTCAGATGGTAAAGAATATGCCTGCAATGCAGGAGACCAGGGTTCAATCCCTGGGTTGGGAAGAGCTCCTGGAGAAGGGAGTGGTTACCCAGCACAGTATTCTTGCCGGGAATTCCCATGGACAGAAGAGCCTGGAAAGCTACAGTCCATGGTGTTGCAAAGAGTTGAATGAGACTAATAGTTTTCATGAATAATGCTGCCATGAACACTCGTATGTTTATATGTGGAGATTCTTTTAAAATAAGGTTCCAAGAGGGACTTTCCTGGCCTTCCAGTGGTTGGAGTCACACGTCCACTCTACAGGGCATGGATTCCATTCCTGGTAGGGGAAATAAGATCCCACATGTTTCGTGGTGTGGCCGGAGGGGGGAAAAGGTTCAAAGGCAAACAAAACTAAACGTTGTGTGCTAAAGTCAGAAAAACAAGGGGGTGGCAAAATGAGATTTAGGGATGTTCCATATTTTTTTTGGCAGCATCTCAGGCATGTGGGATCTTAGCTCGCCAACCAGGGATCAAACCCGGCCACCACCTCCCTCCCCCACAGTGGAAGTGTGGAGTCTGAACTCCTGGGCTGCCAGGGAAGTGCCCACTAAGGTTCATTTTTAATGCATCTATTAACTCGTGTTCAGAGGTTAGAACATATACACCCAAATGCATAGGATTAGGGTGCTCTGGCCTCAATATTCTGTAAAAGTCTGATGGTTGGGTGTGGGGAGATGCTGGCCTCTAAAATCTGCAATAGGTTTTGATTTCTGAGGGAGACCTGGGTTATTCTCATTTCCCAAATATGTTTTTCCACTTTCCAGGTGTGTTCATTTCCTGAGCACTTTTTGAGTTCTGACAGTAAAGCAGCCTGTTTCTGGACTTCCTGCCCAGCTTTCTCTGTCACCTGTTTCACTGGGCCACCGGGTGCGCCACCCACCCCGCTTTCCTGCCTCAGAGCTGTGTTGCTGTTGTCTCTTCCCCTCTCGTCGTCTCTATGGATTGCTGCTTCACCCCTTTTCTGTCATTGTAGTTTGGCTGCAGGAGGAATTGGAGGTGAATGGGTATGTTCAAGTGCTATGGTTACCCAGAGGTTTTTGAGTCTGGGTTTCCTATTGCTTGCAGCTAATGGCTCCCGATGCTATCAATAGTGTTTTCACATAGAAATATTCTATGACGTGATATTTAGTATTCCCTCTTATAGATGCATAATTAATCATGCTTGAATATGTGAGTGCTTCCAATTTCCTGAATATTTTTAAAAATAGAATTTAGAAATATATTTACTGCAATGTTATGTTATGAAATGTCTTAAGGAGGTTTTTCCAATTTATACTCCTGCTCTCAGTGGAAAAGAATACCAGTATCTTCACACCGACAGCAGAGAGTACTTACTTTATTTATACTGTACACTTTATTTTCTAATTATATTCATTTGAAAAAACCCAGAAAGATAACATCAAGAAATAGAGCAGTCATAATCCCACCGTCCAGAGATCTCTACTATTAATATTTGGAATATATTCTGGACTTTTCTCTGCATATGTGTGCACATTGTGAGATAGCGTGTGACTTTTTGTTTCGCTTTGTTCTGGTTTTATTCTTGCTTTGTTTACTTGACAATGTGCTGTGGACACCATTCCACATCAGTATTGATTTAGTCATTGTCAAAGCTCTGTATACCATTGTTTGCTTAACCTACCCTATCGATGGATGTTTAGACTGTTTAAGGATTTAGGAAAAGATGCAGACATATAGCTTTGTAGTAATACCCGTTTTTCCCTTAGATAAATAAAGAGACGTTGCTTGGTTAGCAGATGTTTACTTTTTGGAGTTCTTCGTCCACTGCTGTGTACTGCTGAAGGCTGCAGAAGCAGCAGAGCCAGGAAGGCTCCGACAGTATTGTCTGATCTACATCATTCAATTCCTGGACTTTTAACTTGTGTGAACTAATGAATTTACATTTGGCCTACTCTGGCAAAATGTGTAATCTGTAATTTCAAACTCTTGCTAAGCTAAAGAGAGGGGCACTTGATCCTGTCTATATTCATATTTTCATAACATAAAGTTCAGATTTCAACCATGATCAGAACTGCAAAATGCTATAATTCCTGTGAATGCTATTCAAAACACAAATTATTCAGTAACAAATCATTTAAAATTTAGGAAGTTTGTATCTGTTTTATGTAGCATGTCTAAATTAAGAATATGGGTTAATATTTAAAGTATTCTTAGCCTGATATATTACATCACATATGAAGTCTTAAATTGACATGAATTAGCCTATATATCTTTAAATATTTGCAAAATTATATTTTGTATGAGCCTGTAGTAAATGACTGATTACATTCAGAAGCTGGAAAGTGCAGTGAGAGTTGCCATGGGAACCTTAACGTGATAACCCCTTGCTTTCATTTAAATTTCATTTTTAATATTACATTAACATTTTTGCATTTAATAGATAGATATTTGAATTAATATTGAAGTGCCCTCTCTAATATAAATAAAATATAAGAAATGAAAATGTGATTTTTCTTCCAGTGAACAAATGAACATATAATCCAAGATCTCGTAGAAATAACAGCACTTGAGTTTTAAATTATTGGATTTCATTCATTTATTTTGAAGTTTCTTAAAGGATCCCTTTTAAAAGATTAAGAAATATTTATGGATAGCCACATAACTCATGTCTTTGACATTTCAAATATGGTTCAGAATTTTCTGAAGGCTATTTGGGGGCAATTTACTTCACAGTGCCTTGATTTATTCTGTATTTTTCAAACTCGATGACCTCAGATGCCTCTCCCACCTCAATAAATCCATATTAGTATACTAATCATTTATAGGTGGATACACTTAATCTTACTTAAAACAAAACATAATATTGCCAAATACAGATTCATCTATTTAAGTTTATTATAGATAATAAAAATCTAACTTATGCCAGAGATATAGGGTACTTTTTTATTACAAAGGAATCTTGACTGCACTAAGTAAGTATTCACTCAGATTATATGTGGATTGTGTGGTTAAAGTTGAAATGAATATATAAAATTTATGGACAGCAGAATCTTTGGTTGCAAGAGTCTCTCAGGTGTCAGGAGTCTGGTTCTCTAATGTACTACAGCCAACTAAATCTTAACTCTATGCAAATCATTCAATCTCTTGTGTATGAAACGAAAAGTAGTGAAGTCCGTGGCAGTGCAGCAGTTAGGACTCGGCACTTTCCCTGCTGCTGTGGCCCCGGGCTCAGTCCCCAGCTGGGGAACTAAGACCCACAACTGGTGCAATTTACTTCACAGTGCCTTGATTTATTCTGTATTTTTCAAACTCGATGACCTCAGATGCCTCTCCCACCTCAATAAATCCATATTAGTATACTAATCATTTATAGGTGGATACACTTAATCTTACTTAAAACAAAACATAATATTGCCAAATACAGATTCATCTATTTAAGTTTATTATAGATAATAAAAATCTAACTTATGCCAGAGATATAGGGTACTTTTTTATTACAAAGGAATCTTGACTGCACTAAGTAAGTATTCACTCAGATTATATGTGGATTGTGTGGTTAAAGTTGAAATGAATATATAAAATTTATGGACAGCAGAATCTTTGGTTGCAAGAGTCTCTCAGGTGTCAGGAGTCTGGTTCTCTAATGTACTACAGCCAACTAAATCTTAACTCTATGCAAATCATTCAATCTCTTGTGTATGAAACGAAAAGTAGTGAAGTCCGTGGCAGTGCAGCAGTTAGGACTCGGCACTTTCCCTGCTGCTGTGGCCCCGGGCTCAGTCCCCAGCTGGGGAACTAAGACCCACAACTGGACACCCAAAGGGAGAGCCGTGCGCAGGGACGGCGGTCTGGGAGAGGGCAGGAAGTGACGCCATCGCTAGTTACAGACCTGGAGCCGGCTGGAGCGGTAGGGGGTGCTTCAAAGGAGCGAGTGACTATTACCATTAAGATGATTCTTTCCTTTCTCCTGGAGAGGAAGTGACGCAGTCTGGATACTGTAAGAGGATATGAGTAGATCCAGGCGGTGCAAGGGATTGACTGTATCATACTCTGTTTTGTACAGACCTACTCTGCACGGCCATGCCTGTTTCACCCCATACCCGCTACCTGTCCCCTACACACACACACACACACACACACACACACACGGAGCAACACCAGCACACACACACACACGGAGCAACACCAGCAGTGGCTCATAGTTCTCTGTGGTCGTGGACCCAGTAAGAGCTGCTGGCACCACAGCCCTGGAAATCAGGGAGCACCACCCACCATCTTGACAATGAGAGCATCTGCTATGCCTGCCAGTAGCTGGGAACTGTGCTTCCCCAGTAACTGCCTGGAGCGGCCACCTACCACCACCTGGCACTTTAGGTGCCTGAATGTCTACTCAGGACTAACGATCAGGAGTCAGGAAAGGAAGTGAGCTGCTCTATAAGTTATTTTCCCTTCCGCTCCACGAATGGACTACTCCTAGACACAGTTCTTTATATCAACATACTGAAGACGCCCTGTGAGACCAGGCTGACTCTGTTAGGATGCTGTGGCAAGCTTTATTGGTGTATATACTCTGTAAGATTTTCTTAAGCATTATAATAGTTTTTTTTTTTAACAGTATTTCATTAGTTGGTTCCAGAGCTTCTCATGAGGAAAAAAAACCTGTATCTTCTGAGAATTAGGTCAATGTTAAATCTAAGAGATGAGACCTAAAGGTATAACCTGGAGATAAACAGGAAAACAAAGATCCTTTTTTTGTTTCATTTTTAAAATCGAAACTAGGACCATATTGACTGATAGACTTTTATAACATACTGGGCTTCCTTGGTGGCTCAGAGGGTAAAGCGTCTGCCTGCAATGCCGGAGACCCGGGTTTGATCCCTGGGTCAGGAAGATCCACTGGAGAAGGAAATGGCAACCTACTCCAGTACTCTTGCCTAGAAAATTCCATGGATGGAGAAGCCTGATGGGCTACAGTCCATGGTGTCACAAAGAGTTGGACATGACTAAGCAACTTCACTTTCACTTTCCCCTCATTTAATATTTTGTAATTTTTTTCCACATCATTAAATTTTATGATTATATTTTTAATGCCACATGATATTTCATGGTTCCATAATTTATCAACCAGTGCTCGACTGTTAGATATTTCTTTGCTTTCTCCTTTTAAACATTGTTTTGTGTTTTGGTGACATTCATGCAGATATAATCTTTGTACTACTGTGTAATTATTTTCATAGGATAACTCCTTTGCAGTGGAAATAAATTCTAAAGGGAAGGTTGTACCAGTTTAAATTCTTAATAACTATAATGAGGGCACTGGTTTCTTTGCACACTTACCAACCACAAATAATGTCTCCTGCTTTGACCTTTGTGTGCTGCTCTCTGCAAAAAGGTATCTCATGTTCCTGTGCATTTCTCTCATTATTAGCAAGGTCAGATACAATTTTGGATGTTTGTTGGCCATTACCGTTTCTTTTGTGAATTGTCCACAGTATGGGTCTGTCTTTTGTCATGCTTTTATCTCAGTTTGTCACTCATCTTTGTTTATAATATCACATGTATTTTTCTACATAATTGGAGTTATTTTGAGGAAAAAAAAATAGCAACCCTTCATTTATTCACAGTCATTCCTTTTAGAGAATTTTTCAGTCAAATGTATATTAAATCCTTCAAGGCACAACCTAAATGTTCCTTTCTCCATGAAGTCTTCTGTAACTTTATCTAATGGCACCCCACTCCGGTACTCTTGCCTGGAGAATCCCATGGACAGAGGAGCCTGGTGGGCCGCAGTCCACAGGGCTGCTAAGAGTCCAAACGACTGAGTGGCTTCACTTTCACTTTTCACTTTCATGCATTGGAGAAAGAAATGGCAACCCACTCCAGTGTTCTTGCCTGGAGAATCCCAGGGACAGCAGAGCCTGGTGGGCTGCCATCTGTGGGGTCGCACAGAGTCGGACACGCCTGAAGCACCTTAGCAGCAGCAGTCCTGAGCGACTCTTTCTCGCCTACGTGTTTCTCCCCGGCCACTAATGCTTCATTCAGACTTCCTTGTGTTCAACGTGTTTGCACATCTCCCTATCATACCTTTTTTTTTCCTCTTTTTTTAAAAAATTTAAATTTATTTATTTTAATTGGAGGCTAATTACTTTACAATATTTTATTGGTTTTTTGAAAGCAGGAACAATATTTTATTCCTGTTAGCACAATTCAGGGCCCAATAAGGTATCCTGCCCATAATATATAGTCAGTGGTGGTGGTGGTGGTTTAGTCGCTAGGTCGTGTCTGACTCTTGCGACCCCATGGACAGAGGAGCCTTGCAAGTTACAGTCATGGGATTTTCCAGGCAAGAATACTGGAGTGGGTTGCCATTTCCTTCTCTAGGGGATCTTCCCAACCCAGGAATCAAACCCGGGTCTCCTGCATTGTAGGCAGATTCTTTACCAACTGAGCTACAAGGGAAGCCCATATATTTAGTAGTGGGAGTTGAATTGATTTGTTAGCTCTTTCAATACCAACACGTTTACATTTTAAACTGTTCTTTACAGAATTTGTTTTGAATTATACATTTGTACACTTTTTTTAGGAGAGTTTATTAAAAAAACAGTTTAGGGTTTTTGATAACTGACCCTTCTGTAAAGATGATGTATAGGACTTTACTATCAGACATTGATACCTTCAGAGGTTTAGAGAGCTGCAGCCTGTAACTAAGTGGCCCTGGGTGCTTATGGACTACGTATTCCTCTCTGAAGGCACCTCTCTGCTAATAAATCACTGTGTCCAGTACTCTCCAGATGAGAAAGGCTGTGAGAATTAACTCTAAAACTGGACTTCAGTGCCCTTTAAATTTATGTGTAGGTTGGTTCCCAACTGGGTTCCAGATCACCAAGTCTGCCATGTAGATGACCTCTGTGCTCATTAATATTCACTGGAACATGTTTTTGTGAGCCCTATGTCTCTGAGTCTTGTCATTACATAAATCAAGTCATGTTACCTCAAACTGTACAGGATGAACACCGGCCCTAAGAGTGTTCTTTTCTGACTGGTACAACGTCCTGTGCATTAGCAAGATCTGCATGCTGTTCTAGCATGGTGTCGGGCCTTTGCCATTCCCTTTTGAGAGCCTCTTCCGAGTGTCAGAACAATTATTCAAAACTCAGGCTGGAGACATGAGAGGAGGTTTCTGGGTGTTCTTCCAGTGCACTGTTCAGCTTGCTCCTTTAACCGTCTGTTGACTGTTATTTGACAACTCCATAGCAGCAGAGGTTAACATGTAGATTTCTGTCTGGTTAGAGACAGATAATTTCTCTTCAGTGGGAAAGATGACCCTATAGGCTGTGGCTTGTGGCCCTGTGGACATTAACTAATTTTGAATCTAACTTAGTAATCTTAAGTAATACTAACATTCCTTTTTAAATTTATAAATACTTAAGCTCCTCCAATTCTTATTCAACCCCAGCCTTTTACCATTTCCCTCATTAACTGAGTTGAATAAAATCATTCACCACATGTTTATTTTATATATGTATGAGATCATCTTTTTAGCCTTTTGAAAATTATTCTCCAGCATTACTTTAGGACTCCTCATTTTTACTGTAGCCGCCAAGTAGTTTAGATTGCTCGGCAAATAATAAAATACACTACTAACAAAAGCAAAAGCAAGTCAGCTGGTAATCAGATCCCAGTCTGTTTTCTTCCCCCTCCTTCTTCTTTCACTGTTGAATACTTTTTCTGCTTGTAACCTAGAAAAGATGGGCTAGAAAGCCGCACAGAATCATTATGTGAGTCCATCTGCCAGCAACATTTGTTAAGCCCCGTGTGTGAAGAGCATGGCCCTGGAGGGGGCAGTGAACTTGCAGTAAAGAGGGGACGTTGCTGCATGGTTTCACGTTACTGTTTTCACCTGGAGTCAGTCCTGCTCGGCAGCAGCGGGAGGGAAAATATCCACCAGGATGGTGAAATGAAGATAACACGGGAACATTTTGCCAGATAAAGAGAGAAAGCTCCATTAGCTAAATTATCATCCAAACACCCAAAAATGATCATTTTGTTGTTGGGCTTTTTTAGTTGAACGGTTAATAGCATAGTGAGACTAACACATTTGGTCCTTAGAATCAGGTCTCTGATATAAGAGTCCCAAGAAAATGTTTCTTTTGGGAAAATCGCTATGAGAACTATGGCTGATGGAGAATATTTTACTTCAACCAACTATCAGTTCTATCGTTTTATTCAACTTTGATTGAGCTTCAGTGCCCAGCTCAAATCCTGTGTGCTCTGTGAAGCTTCCCTGATCACCCAAGACCAAAGTTAACTTCTGCACACTTGTTTGTAGCCCTCATTTGAGACTTACGTGCTCTCTTAACCATTATTTTTATGGCGTCTAGTTTTTCCTCTCAGTCTAGGCCATAAATTCCTGGGGAACGAGTTTTGTTTTCCATACTTTTACATCTTTCGCAGTGTTGGTTATATACTGTGTGCACGCTAAGCTGCTTCAATCATGTCCAACTCTTTGAGACCCTATGGACTATAGCCCACAAGGCTCTTCTGTCTGTGGGATTCTCCAGGCGAGAATACTGGGATGGGTTGTGCAGCCCTCCTCCAAGGGATCTTCCCGACCCAGGGATCAAACTCGTGCCTCTTAACGTCTCCTGCATTGGCTTGCGAGTTCTTTACCACTAGCGCCTCCTGGCTATGTAGTAGCAGCTGAGTAATCAGTATCTGTTGGTGGGTTCACAGGAGAGCAGATTACTCTTGGCCAATGTAGGCAGAAAAGTGCGATAGCCTGACTTTTTTTTCCCTGAGATAACTAAGTTCATTGGCAAATGATACAGTTATTCCTCTGGATGATCCTGAAGTAATGCCTGCAGTCTCCGTATGGGCATTTTCAAACTCTCCACAGCCATTATTGCTGTTTTCTTTATACTGTACTATGCTTAAACAGCCAACTCATTGAAAAAGTCCCTGATGCTGGGAAAGACTGAGGGCAGAAGGAGAAGAGGGCATCAGACAATGAGATGGCTGGATGGCATCACCAATGCAATGGACGTGAACTTGGTCAAACTTCGGGAGACGGTGAGGAACAGAGAGGCCTGGCGTGCTGCAGCCCACGGGGTCACAAGAGTCAGACACGACTAGGCGACTGAACAACAGCAAAGCTTAAAGTTGGAGTTGTGTTTGTTGAGCAGAGAGCTTATGGAACTCCTCTTGAATTTTCGATGCAGTATTTAAATTTGACTCATCTAATGAAGAGCAGGATGCGTACAGGGAGAACAAACCTAATTCCATATAATAACATGCATTCTTACATTTGTTTAAGGGAAGCATTTATTAAAGCAGCATGCCTTGTTCTTCATGGGAGCCAGTTAGAATCTTAAAAAAGTCTAATATGGAAGAGAAGTGAGTCAAATCTAACAGAATATGTAGACTATTTCCTATTTTAAGGATAGCCTGTCTCCCAGTAATAAAAATTAAGGATTTCAAAGAGTGCACATCCTTCATAACACATATCTTTGCCAAAAGGTTTGTTTGGATTTTTCCTCAACATCTTACTTTTTGGCCAACTCAGTGCTTTGCTCATAGGATTCAATTAAAAATTCCTTGACCTTGAGTCATTAGGGTGAGCTGTGAGCTAACACGAGGACAGCCCAACGGACCGCTTTATCCTATGTGAACATGAACCCTCTTCCAAGTACTTCCTGAGTCCAAGTACATTTTAGGGTGACTCTAACAGCCCTGAAATAAGGCAAGAGCATTATGGCATAAAAGGATAAAACTCTTGGTATTTTTCAACCAGTGATCCTCAAACTTTATACACAGATTACCAGAGGATTTTGTTAAAATGTGAATTTTGATTTTGTGGGTCCTTATTTTTAATAAGCTCCCGAGTGGCGCTTCTGGTGCTGGTCTGGGCTGCATGGTGATTATCATCGCCTTAGAGAGTCTGGGGCTTTCAGACCCCTCACTGCTGCCCTAGAATCTGCCCTCTCCCTGAAGCTCTCTATCCTTTTCTTCTCGTGGTGTTCTAGCCCTGTAGGGCCACTGTGCCTCCTCCCTCCCAGGGATCCCTGTCATTTCATCAACACGAAATAGGACTCACTCCTTTCCTTTTTGATAATAAGCTGTTTGTGACAGGAAAATGGAACAAGATGACAAAGTGAAGTATCAGATGCTCCCAGGCAAGAATCCACCGCATTTGAGATTATTCAGACAAAATGTTGCATGTTTTACATCATGGGCAAGGATTTGTCTCTAACCCTTAGTAGAATTTAATAGCAGTTACTGTGATGAAACTTCAAGCTGAAATTCTGTCACACAGTATGGTTTTGTTCATATGGAAAATAAGAATCCTTGGAGAATAGTAACCAGAGGATTGTTTATCTGCTGGTTTTCATTTGGACAAGAACTCCAGCCATACTATAGTACATACAAAATGGAAAACCTCCATGACGCCCTTTAAAATTCTGGCTCCAAATACAAATCTCAAATTTTTTTAAAGTTTTTTTTATCTTTTAAATTTCTTGGCCACACTGTGCAGCATGTGGCATCTTCGTTCCCCAGCCAGTGACTGAACCTGTGCTCCTTACATTTGGAAGTGGCAGTCTTATTAACCATTGGACCAACAGGGAGTCCCCTCAAATATGTTTTAGTGTGAAATAGTGAAGAGAAGCCAACAGAATGAAAAAATATCCCTAAAGAAAAACATCTATTTTTGCTTTATTGACTATGCCAAAGCCTTTGTCTGTGTGGATGACAATAAACTATGGGAAATTCTGAAAGAAATGGGAATACCGGACCACCTGACCTGCCTCTTGAGAAACCTGTATGCAGGTCAGGAAGCGACAGTTAGAACTGGACATGGAACAACAGACTGGTTCCAAATAGGGAAAAGAGTATGTCAAGGCTGTATATTGTCACCCTGCTTTATTTAACTTACATGCAGAGTACATCATGAGAAACGTTGGACTGGATGAAGCGCAAGCTGGAATCAAGATTGCCGGGAGAAATACCAATAACTGCAGATATGCAGATGACACCACCCTTATGGCAGAAAGTGAAGAGGAACTAAAGAGCCTCTTGATGAAAGTAAAAGAGGAGAGTGAAAAGCTGGCTTAAAACTCAACATTCAGAAAACTAAGATCATGGCATCTGGTCCCATCACTTCATCGCTAGTAGATGGGGAGACAATGGAAACAGTGTCAGACTTTACTTTTTTGGGCTCCAAAATCACTGCAGATGGTGACTGCAGCCATGAAATTAAAAGACGCTTTCTCTTTGGAAGAAAAGTTATTGATCAACCTAGACAGCATATTAAAAACAGAGACATTACTTTGCCAACAAAGGTCCACCTAGTCAAAGTTATGGTTTTTCCAGTAGTCATGTATGGATGTGAGAGTTGGACTATAAAGAAAGCTGAGCACAGAAGAATTGATGCTTTTGAACTGTGTGTTGCAGAAAACTCTTAAGAGTCTGTTGGACAACAAGCAGATCCAACCAGTCCATCCTAAAGGAAATCAGTCCTGAATATTCATTGGAAGGACTGATGCTGATGCTGATGCTCCAATACTTTGGCCACCTGATGCAAAGAACTGACTCAATGGAAAAGACCCTGATGCTGGGAAAGATTGAAGGTGGGAGGAGAAGGGGCTGACAGAGGATGAGATGGTTGGATGGCATCACAGACTTGAGGGACATGAGTCTGAGTGAACTCTGGGAGTTAGTGATGGACAGGGAAGCTTGGCATGCCGCAGTCTATGAGGTCACAAAGAGTCAGACATGACTGAGCAACTGAGCTGAAGTGAACTCAACCCACCAAGCAACCTTCTGAAAACAATACCCTCTGGCAGTCTAGATTCAGAGATTAAATAATTTACCCAAGAACAACAACTAGTAAATTGAGTTAAATTGAAAAAAAAGTGAAAGTGTTAGTCACTCCATCATATCCGACTCTTTCTGACCCCATGGACTGTTGCCCGTCAGCCTCTCTGTCCATGGAATTCTCCAGGCAAAAATACTGGAGTGGGTTGCCATTTCCTTCTCCAGGGGATCTTCATGATCAGTGATCGAAGCTAGTCTCCTGCATTATAGGCACATTATCTTCCATCTGAGCCACCAGGGAAACACATTTATTTAAATCTAAAGCAGAGACATTACTTTGCCGACTAAGGTCCATCTAGTCAAGGCTCTGGTTTTTCCTGTGGTCATGTATGGATGTGAGAGTTGGACTGTGAAGAAGGCTGAGCACAGAAGAATTGATGTTTTTGAACTGTGGTGTTGGAGAAGACTCTTGAGAGTCCCTTGGACTGCAAGGAGATCAGCCCTGGGATTTCTTTGGAAGGAATGATGCTGAAACTGAAGCTCCAGTACTTTGGCCACCTCATGCGAAGAGTTGACTCATTGGAAAAGACCCTGATGC
This sequence comes from Aepyceros melampus, assembly GCA_006408695.1. Taxonomy (NCBI): domain Eukaryota; kingdom Metazoa; phylum Chordata; class Mammalia; order Artiodactyla; family Bovidae; genus Aepyceros; species Aepyceros melampus. The sequence goes on from SJXQ01008122.1 coordinate 13,008, forward strand.
TGGGAGGGATTGGGGGCAGGAGGAGGACGGGATGACAGAGGATGAGATGGCTGATGGCATCAAGGACTCGATGGACGTGAGTCTGAGTGAACCCCGGGAGATGGTGATGGACAGGGAGGCCTGGCGTGCTGTGATTCATGGGGTCACAAAGAGTCAGACATGACTGAGCGACTTAACTGAACTGAACTGATGATGTTTAGTGGAGAAGGAAATGGCAACCCACTCCAGTACTCTTGCTTGGGAAATCCCATGGATGGAGGAGCCAGGTGGGCCACAGTCCATGGGATTGCTAAGAGTCGGACACGACTGAGTGACTGCACTTTTACTTTTCACTTTCATGCATTGGAGAAGGAAATGGCAACCCACTCCAGTGTTCTTGCCTGGAGAATCCCAGGGATGGCAGAGCCTGGTGGGCTGCCGTCTATGGGGTCACAGAGAGTCGGACATGACTGAAGTGACTTAGCAGTAGCAATGATGTTTAGAGATTCAGACATTTTCTCATTTAAAGAAACTGGTTAATCAATTTTAAAAAGAAAGGAAGATTTGATGCATGGTCTTGAATATTAGGAGAACTATTTAACACAAGAAGAATTAGATAATTTATTTGCTTTTAAAAATGTTACCAGGGCTTCCCTGGAGGTCCAGTGGTTAAGAATCCATCTTCCAATGCAGGGGACATGGGTTCGACCCCTGGTCAGGGACCTAAGATCCCACATTCCACGGGGCAACTGAGCACGCACACTACAACTACTGAGCCAATGCACGCAGCCGCTGAGCCCACGCACGCAGCCACTGAGCCTGTGCACGCAGCCACTGACTCCACGCATGCAGCCACTGAGCCGTGCACACAGCCACTGAGCCGTGCACACAGCCACAGAGCCCTGCACACAGCCACTGAGCCCCCGCACACAGCCACTGAGCCTCCCCACACACAGCCACTGAGCCCCCCACACACACAACCACTGAGCCCGCGCACAGCCACTGAGCCCTGCACACACAGCCACTGAGCCCATACACAGCCACTGAGCCCACACACACAGCCACTGAGCCTCCCCACACACAGCCACTGAGCCCACACACACAGCCACTGAGCCCACACACAGCCGCTGAGCCCACACACAGCCACTGAGCCCTGCTCACACAGCCACTGAGCCCACACACACAGCCACTGAGCCCACACACAGCTGCTGAGCCCACACACAGCCACTGAGCCCTGCTCACACAGCCACTGAGCCCACACACACAGCCACTGAGCCCACACACAGCTGCTGAGCCCACACACAGCCACTGAGCCCTGCTCACACAGCCACTGAGCCCACACACACAGCCACTGAGCCCACACACAGCTGCTGAGCCCACACACAGCCACTGAGCCCTGCTCACACAGCCACTGAGCCCACACACACAGCCACTGAGCCCACACACAGCTGCTGAGCCCACACACAGCCACTGAGCCCTGCTCACACAGCCACTGAGCCCACACACACAGCCACTGAGCCCACACACAGCTGCTGAGCCCACACACAGCCACTGAGCCCTGCTCACACAGCCACTGAGCCCACACACACAGCCACTGAGCCCACACACAGCTGCTGAGCCCACACACAGCCACTGAGCCCTGCTCACACAGCCACTGAGCCCACACACACAGCCACTGAGCCCACACACAGCTGCTGAGCCCACACACAGCCACTGAGCCCTGCTCACACAGCCACTGAGCCCACACACACAGCCACTGAGCCCCACACACACAGCCACTGAGCCCACACACACAGCCACTGAGCCCTGCACACAGCCATTCAGCCTGCACACACAGCCACTGAGCCCTGCACACAGCCACTCAGCCCGCACACACAGCCACTGAGCCCTGCACACAGCCACTCAGCCCGCACACACAGCCACTCAGCCCTGCACACAGCCACTCAGCCCACACACACAGCCACTCAGCCCTGCACACAGCCACTCAGCCCGCACACACAGCCACTGAGCCCGGTACACACCACTGAGCCCACACACAGCCACTGAGTCGTGCACACAGCCATTGAGCCCACACACACAGCCACTGAGCCCACGTGCCACAACTAGAGAGAAACCCATGTTCTGCAACAGAGAGCCCACCTGATGCAACTAAGACTAATCACAGCCAAAAATAAATAATTTAAAAAAAAATGTGTTATCAATTGCAGGCATACTTCAGGTCAATGACTTCTTTTGGGACTTCCTTGGTGGTCCAGTGGTTAAGACTCTGTGCTTCCACCATCCAGGGGTTGTGGATTTGATCCCTGGCCCAGGTGGCCGGTAAGTGGTCAAGAACCCACCTGCAAGTGCAGATGACTTAAGACATGTGAAGTCTATCCCTGGGTCAGGAAGGTGCCCTGGAGGAGGGCATAGCAGCCCACTCCAGTATTCTTGCCCGAAGAATCCCATGGACAGAGGAGCCTGGCGGGGCGGGCTACAGTCTGTAGTGTCGCAAAGAGTCAGACACGACTGACGTGATTTCACACAAACTGGAAACTAAGATCCCTTACGTGCATTGTCGTGCAGCCAAAAAAAAGAGGGAGCAGCAGCTCTTTCCTGGTTGGAACCATGGAGGGTTCAGAAGAGAAGAAAAAGAAGCTTTTTGCTATGCCAGAAACCCTCAGATCAAATAAAAGATTTTTGCAGAGCTTAAGATCAAGAGCTTGAAAAAGAAGTCTGCCCTAAAGATGCTTTGAAAAGCAGAGAAAGCTTATCTATGAAAATATTCTATGAAAAAGCATAGCATTATGACACAAATACAAGCAGAAGGTATCATAGGAATATACATAATCATATCCATCATATGCAAAAGTTTCGAATGGCTAGGATGGCAAGAGAAGCCAGCAACATCTGTGTGCCCTCTGAACCCAAATTGGCACTTGTCATAAGGATCAGAAGTATCAGTGACGTTTGCCGAAAGGTTGGAAAGTTGTTTCAGCTTGTTCGCCTCTGTCAGATCTTCAGTGGCACCCGTGTGAAGCTCAACAATGCTTCAGTTAACACGAGAACTGTGGAACCATACACTGCATGAGAGTCCCCAGACCTGCGGTCAGTAAATGAATTGATCTACAAGTATGCTTATGGCAAAACCAAGTGAATTGACCTGACAGATAACACATTCAATCTCTTGGCAAAGATGGCGTCATCTGCATGGAGGATCAGATTCATGAGATCTGTACTGTTGGAAAATGTTTCAAAGACGCATGCAACTTCCTGCAGCACTTCAAGTTGTCTCCTCCACGAGGTGGAATGAAGGAAAAGACCACCCATTTTGTAGAAGGTAAAGATGCTGGCAACCAGGAAGACCAGATCAACAGGCTTATTAGAAGGATGAACTAAGGTATTTACTGTGATTATTTTTGTAATCCAGTCAGTTAATAAACAGAGGCTGCTTTCAAATTAAAAAATTTAAATGATAAAAATAGGCAAAGGATCTGAGTGGACGTTTCTCAAAAACACTGGCTGATAATTTCACAAAGACCTGCTCAATGTCACTATCTATTAAGGAAACGCAAATAAAAACCACTGTGAGATGGCACTTCTCATCCTGTCAAAAAGTATGTAATCCAGATGTTGTAGAGGATGTGGAGAATATGGAGCCTGTGTCCATCGTAGGTGGTGGTGTAAAATGCTGTGTCTGCTGTGAAGAATGCTCTGGAGTTCCTGAAAAGGTTAAGCAAGGAGTTTCTATCAGTTCAATTCAGTTGCTCAGGCATGTCCAACTCTCTGCAACCCAATGGACTGTAGCACGCCAGGCCTCCCAGTCAATCACCAACTCCTGGAGTCCACCCAAACCCATGTTGATTGAGTCGGTGATGCCATCCAACCATCTCATCCTCTGTCGTCCCTTTCTCCTCCTGCCCTCAATCTTTCTCTTTGCCATCTTAGCACTTTGCATCAGGAGGCCAAAGTATTGGGGTTTCAGCTTCAGCATCAGTCCTTCCAATGAACACTTAGGACTGATCTCCTTTAGAATGGACTGGTTGGATCTCCTTGCAGTCCAAGGGACTCTCAAGAGTCTTCTCCAACACCACAGTTCAAAAGCATCAATTCTTCGGCGCTCAGCCTTCTTCACAGTCCAACTCTCACATCCATACGTGACCACAGGAAAAACCATAACCTTGACTAGACGGACCTTAGTCGGCAAAGTAATGTCTCTGCTTTTGAATATACTATCTAGGTTGGTCATAACTTTTCTTCCAAGGAGTAAGCGCCTTTTAATTTCATGGCTGCAGTCACCATCTGCAGTGATTTTGGAGCCCAAAAAAATAAACTCTGACACTGTTTCCACTCTTTCCCCATCTATTTCCCATGAAGTGATGGGACCAGATGCCATGATCTTTGTTTTCTGAATGTTGAGCTTTAAGCCAACTTTTTCACTCTCCTCTTTCACTTTCATCAAGAGGCTTTTTAGTTCCTCTTCACTTTCTTCCATAAGGGTGGTGTCATCAGCATATCTGAGGTTACTGATATTTCTCCTGGTAATCTTGATTCCAGCTTGTGTCTCTTCCAGTCCAGCATTTCTCACAATGTACTCTGCATAGAAGTTAAATAAGCAGGGTGACAGTATACAGCCTTGACATACTCCTTTTCCTATTTGGAACCAGTCTGTTGTTCCATGNAACTTTTTCACTCTCCTCTTTCACTCTCATCAAGAGGCTTTTTAGTTCCTCTTCACTTTCTGCCATAAAGGTGGTGTCATCTGCATATCTGAGGTTCTTGATATTTCTCCCAGTAACCTTGATTCTAGCTTGTGCTTCTTCCAGCCCAGCATTTCTCATGATGTACTCTGCCTATAAGTTAAATAAGCAGGGTGACAATATACAGCCTTGACGTACTCCTTTTGCTATTTGGAACCAGTCTGTTTCTCCATGTCCAGTTTTAACTGTTGCTTCCTGACCTGCATATACGTTTCTCAAGAACATAAGCTGAAGATATTTACAATGTTTTGAAAGCTTTTAATTTACTCTCAATCACATATATTCTCATGTCCCTTTATTTACTTATTTTTCTTTCAAATGACATTGAAGATGAATTTATGACATTGAGGAACTTCACCAGAAGATCAGACTTATTAAACAGATACAGTTTTTCCTTTTTTAAAATTCAAGGATAATTGCTTTACAATGTTATGGTTGCCTCTGGCATACACCAATATGAATTAGTTACTATTTTATATATATTATATTTTAATATATTATTACATTATATTATATAATATTTATATTATTATATATTATTAATATACTCATTATTCTTTATATATATTCTTTATATACATTCATTATCATATATATATATATATATACACACACACACACACACACATATATACACACACACTTTCTCTCAAGCCTCACTACCCTCTATCCATTTCAACCCCTGTTGGTTGTCACAGAGGGCAGGTCTGGGCTCCTTGTGTTATATAGCAGTTTCCAGCTAGTTATCTATTTTAAACATGATAAGGTATATCAGTTCAGTTCAGTTCAGTCGATCAGTCGTGTGTCAAAAATTTTTTTCCCTTTTTTATTATTTTTTAAAATTTTATTTTATTTTATCTTTTTTTACTTTACAGTATTGTATTGGTTTTGCCATACATCAACATGAATCCGTCATGGGTGTACACATGTTCCCAATCCTGAACCCTCTCCCACCTCCCTCCCCATACCACCTCTCTGGGTCATTTGTAATATGTATTTTTGAAAAAAAGTTTGACAATGTCATATTAAAACAAAAGTTCTTCAGGTTTAAATGGACATTCACAGCAGGGCAATTCAGCAAAATTATGACTAAATGAAAGTTCACCATACATATTTACACAATTTATTTAATAATTTCCCATTCTTAGATTTATGTTATTTTGCAGAAAAATGGTACAAGTTTATATGTAGAAGAAAACTTTTAGCCCAGTGATTTTTTACTTCATAACTTCTTATTGAGGTGAAATTCAGTTCAGTTCAGTTGTTCAGTCGTGTCCGACTCTTTGTGACCCCATGAATCGCAGCACGCCAGGTCTCCCTGTCCATCACCAACTCCCAGAGTTCACCCAGACCCACGTCCATGGAGTCAGTGACGCCATCCAGCCATCTCATCCTCGGTCGTCCCCTTCTCCTCCTGCCCCCAATCCCTCCCAGCATCAGAGTCTTTTCCAATGACTCAA
>SJXQ01008122.1:20870-32380 GCA_006408695.1 Aepyceros melampus
GGTCATGAAGATCTTTTTTGTACAGTTCTTCTGTGTATTCTTGCCACCTTTTCTTAATATCTTCTGCTTCTGTTAGATCCATACCATTTCTGTCCTTTGTCGAGCCCATCTTTGCATGAAATGTTCCCTTGGTATCCCTGATTTTCTTGAAGAGTACCTCTAGTCTTTCCCATTCTGTTGTTTTCCTTTATTTCTTTGCATTGATCGCTGAAGAAGGCTTTCTTATCTCTTCTTGGTATTCTTTGGAACTCTGCATTCAGATGCTTATATCTCTCCTTTTCTCCTTGGCTTTTCACCCCTTTCTTTTCACAGCTATTCGTAAGGCCTCCCCAGACAGCCATTTTGCTTTTTTGCATTTCTTTTCCATGGAGATGGTCTTGATCCCTGTGTCCTGTACAATGTCACAAACCTCATTCCATAGTTCATCAGGCACTCTATCTATCAGATCTAGTCCCTTAAATCTATTTCTCACTTCCACTGTATAATCATAAGGGATTTGATTTAGGTCACACCTGAATGGTCTATTAAATTAACTATTTCACTCTTTAAAAAGTAAATTCAAGGCTGTGCAAATATCAGCACTATATAGTTCCAAAGCATTTTTGTTACCTCAAAAGGAAATCAGTTACTTATTGCCCCAGTTTTCTAGCTCTTGTCAATAAATGATTCCCATTATGATTCAATGAGCTTACCTATTCTGAATATCTCATATAAAAGAAATCATAGAATTATTAACCCTTTATGTTGGGCTTTTTCACTTAAGATGATGCTTTCAAATTTCATCTCCATAACAGCATATAATTTTAATTTATTTTGATTGAAGTATAGTTGATTTATAAAGTTGTATTGATTTATGCTGTATAGAAAAGTAATTCAGTTATACATATATATATTTCAAAATATTAATTCCCATTATTATTTATCATAGGATACTGCATATAATTCTCTGTGCTATACAGTAGGACCCTGTTGCTTATTTATTCCATATATAATAGTTTACATCTGCTAAACCCAGCTAAACCCAATCTCCCCTCCATCTTTCTCCCCATTTGTTCTCTCCAGTAAACCATACATTTGTATTTTATATCTATGAATCTAGATTCCACATGTAAGTGATATTGTATGATTTGTCTTTCTCTGTCTGACTTACTTCATTCAGTATGACAATCTCTGGGTCCACCAGTGTTGCTAGAATTGATATTGCTTTGTTCTTTTTATGCCTGAATAGTACTCCATTATATATATGTACCACATCTCCTTTATCCATACATCTGTTGATGGACATTTAGATTGGTTCTATTTTGGGTGTTTCCCAGAAGTATGTAAAATAGTCTTGGCTATTGTGAATGGTGCTTCTAAGAACATATTGGCACCTGTATCTTCTTGGATGCGAGTTTTGTGTGGCTGTATGACCAGGCATTGAATTGCTGAATAATATGGCAATTTTATTTTTAGTTTTCTGAGGAGATCCATACTGTTTCTCATGATGGCTGTACCAGTATATATTCCCACCAACAATGCAGGGGTGTTTTCTTTTTCCACATCCTATACAGCATTTGTATAACAGTATATATTAGTACTTCATTTTATATGAATGATTAATAACTCCTTGTATACATATATACATATATAGTTTTGTTTTAACTTTCAATAGATGAAGTGTTCTTCTAGCTTTTTTCTAGTAGTGCTGCTATGAATATGAATGTACAAGGTCTTTTTTCGTACAAGCTTTCCAATATTTTGGGTAGACACTTAAGTGTTGAATTCTTGAGTTACATAGCAAATGTGTCTTTCTAATTGCCAGAACTGTTTTCCACAGATCCTGCATGATTTTATATTTCTAAAGCAATGTACTAGGACCCTCATATGTTAAAATCACCAACACTTGCTAATATCATTTTACAAAAAAAAAAAAAAAACCTAAAAAATCCTTTTAGGGGAAATAATGGTCTCTTTTGCAGTTTTGATTTGAATTTGTTTAATGAAAAATAATGTTGAGCATCTTTTCATATGCTTGTAGGCTTTGTACATCTTCTTTATAGAAATATCCAAGTTATTTGTCCATTTAAAAAGATATAGAATGCATTAGGATGCAAATGCACAAATGGCTGAAGTAAATCCTGTGCTATCAGAAGCTATATAAATTGTACCTGGATTCAATTCTCTAATTAAAAAGAAAGGACTGTCAGATATTTGGTTTAACTGTGTCTATTCATTTTTGTCTGGAAAAGTAATGCATATTCCACTTGCACATCTCTTGAATTTCTTGGAGTAATGAGAATCAATGTGTTATTCTGCTTTAAATGAAGATCTTTCTTGACAACTAAGATTACAAATATTAGTTTCACTACTTTTTTTGAAGTTTCATTTTCCACCACAAATTCCTTATGCTAACTGAGAAACTGCCAGTGTCAGTGTCCTTATCTCTTTTGCCATTTCAAAATCTCAGAAAATATGATGGATATATGTTTGGGAAAATGAGCACCTTCCCATATTAATTGCTCTTGTTGTCTAGCTTAAGAAATTTATATAAGCCCTGACTGACCTTCTTGTTCTTGAGTGCATATATTGAACACTTTTCACATGCTTGTTGGCAATCGTACATCTTCTTGAGAGAAATGTCTGTTAAAGTCCTTGATTTTTTAAAAAAAGATAATGACACGTCATAAATCCAATAGATAAATGGTAGGAGGAAGTGCTACCCTATCAGTAATTATATCAAATGTACATGATTTAAAGGCTCTAATTAAAAAGAATAGAATGGCAGGTATCTGATTTAACCATATTGTCTGGAAGTTTTAGCCAGGGCAACTAGGTAAGAAAATAAAATATTTATTCTGCTTCTCTTTCCTTTGGATTTTTGAGGGAATCATCATTTTGGATAACAAAGAAATTTCTTGAAAAACATGGTTCCAAATATTAGTTTTACTGCATTTTTGGAAGCATCATTAGTTGCAATAGAGTACTTAAATCAACCAAAAAATGTCAATGTTTCTTAGTTCTTCTTCCATCTACAATCCTAGGAGGATATAATGGATATATATGTGGGGATATTACAAAGGTGAGCATCCTCTCCAAGTTAGCTGCCTTAGCAGTTCAGCCTAAGGAACTTATATAAGCCATGTCTCAGGTCCTTGTTCTTGAGTGCATAGACCAAGGGGTTGAGAGGAGGAGGAATGACATTTTCAAGTACGTTGAGGAGAACTGGGATGAGGGGAACTGTCTTTGTTGCACCATGGGTGACAGAAAGGACAATAAGAATTGTATAGAAAAAAGGATTAGAATAAGGTGGAAAGTGCAAGTACTTAAGGCCTTGGATGCAGCTTCTGCTGAGTTCAGTTTCAGCACAGAGTGAAGAATTAAAACATAGGATATAACAATCAAACCCAAGTCACTTCCCATGAGTGTCCAGGCCAGAAAACTGATAGACACTGTTAATTCTCTTGTCATCACAGGATAGGCTAGTGACTCCAAGAGTAGAGCACAGACAGTGCTTGATTTGATTTTTTGACAGTAGTGTCTCTGAGCAGTCAACACAGGCACAGGGATAGAAGACAGACTGTTTCTGAGTGTCATGAACACAGTGGCTTTGACCACAAAAGATTCGTTGATTATTGATGGATAGCGTAGCGGTCGACAAATGGCTATATATCTATCTATAGCCACGCAGACAAAAATGCCTGATTCCATAAGCATAAATGTATGTATGACATAGATTTGCAGAAAGCACTCAGGGAGACTGATAGACTTAGCATTGAACCACAAGATCACCAAAATCTTGGGCATGATGTTAGTAGCCATGCCCATATTTACCACGGCCAGAATGCCCAGGAAATGGTACATGGGCTGGTGCAGTGTTGCCTTTTTATTGATGATGATCAGGATAAGGATGTTGGCGCTGAGAGCTAAGAGGTAGAATGAACTACAAGATCGCCAAAATCTTGGGCATGATGTTAGTAGCCATGCCCATATTTACCACGGCCAGAATGCCCAGGAAATGGTACATGGGCTGGTGCAGTGTTGCCTTTTTATTGATGATGATCAGGATAAGGATGTTGGCGCTGAGAGCTAAGAGGTAGAGCAGAGCCAGGGGCAGGGATAGCCAGCCAGTGTTGCCAGCTGTGAATGCCTGGGAATCCCAACAGAGACCTGGAACTTTGAGCTGTTGGAATCTCTGAGATCCTGGAACATCTTCACTAAGGGGAAAAATATGCAAAGTTACTATTCTTAATAATTTCTCTGAAAGTGTTTGAAAAAGAGTTACTCAGGTTCATGATATTCTTGGTGATAGTGGTGGTACAGAGTCATTGTCTTTTTTATTCTCATCCCAGCACTAACATGTATTGGATATTTCTAGTTAAATAGGAACTTTTGTAACATTATCTGTTGGCTTAGTTAATCAAAACACAAACTTCATACCATAAGGCAGTTCATATTGTTTTATCCTTCTCAAGACTGAGGAAAACTCAGACAAAATGAAAGCCCTCTAATTTCACAGCCTGGCATCTTAAAGTTGATTTTACTAAAGTGTTGGATTATTAGAGACTTGATATTAATATATAGTATGAGTGTAGCAGCAGCATGAGTGTAAAGATTTTTGAGCATGGAGATATTTAGGTAATACTAGATTATATAATATTGATAAAAACTTTTTTCTAGGTCATGAGATTTTGTGAAATAAGCATGAGTATTATTCACTTTAATTAAAATATATGAAGTAATTTATCATACACTTGTTTTAGTGAGTAAACTGATATCAAAATTGCCATATGAAATCATGTAACAAAAGAAAAGAAAAATAATTGAGGTATCTCAGCATAATATAAAAGCAATTGTTTCTGGTTTTCAGCAATTTTCCTCTACTTGACATAGTTTCGATTTTTGGAGCACTCCAGATAGTCATACTATAAGAGTAAAACAGATAATTAAAACTTAGCTTCTAAAAATTGTTTGAAATGAATTACTCGATTAAATTACTTTGTATTTATCAAAATTTTAAAATTTAATCATTTGTTCATTTTAATCTAAAAAATGAGATTTGCATAACCTGTTTCTCCTAAATATTTCTACTTATTTATTTCCTTTCAATAGTTTAAATTTTTGGCATGTATTAAGATATTTAATTTTGAAAAACTCTGTGGTTGGTAACTGTAGTATCTACAAAAAAACAGTAAGGATACACACACCTGGTGAATATATTCATCTCAAAGGAAGTATTCATTATACTTATATCAAAATAAAAAATGGTAGACTAAAAAAGATATATATTTATGCAAATATACTTATTCTGCTTCATATATGTTATTTTAAGTTCAGTTCAGTCGCTCAGTCATGTCCGACTCTTTGCGACCCCATGAATTACAGCATGCCAGGCCTTCCTGTCCATCATCAACTCCTGGAGTTCACCCAAACTCATCTGCATCGAGTCGGTGATGCCATCCAGCCATCTCATCCTCTGTCGTGCCCTTCTCCTCCTGCCCTCAATCCTTCCCAGCATCAGAGTCTTTTCCAATGAGTCAGCTCTTCACATGAGGTGGCCAAAGTATTGGAGTTTCAGTCTCAGCATCAGTCCTTCCAATGAACACTCAGGACTGGTCTCCTTTAAGATGGACTGGTTGGATCTCCTTGCAGTCCAAGGGATTTGCAAGAGTCTTCTCCAGCACCACAGTTCAAAAGCATCAATTCTTCTGCGCTCAGCCTTCTTCACAGTCCAACTCTCACATCCATACATGACTACTGGAAAAACCATAGCCTTGACTAGACGGATCTTAGTCGACAAAGTAATGTCTCTGCTTTTGAATATGCTATCTAGGTTGGTCATAACTTTTCTTCCAAGGAGTAAGCATCTTTTAATTTCATGGCTGCAATCACCATCTGCAGTGATTTGGGAGTCCAAAAAAATAAAGTCTGACACTGTTTCTACTGTTTCCCCATCTATTTGCTGTGAAGTGATCAGATCAGAGCCATGATCTTCGTTTTCTGAATGTTGAGCTTTAAGCCAACTTTTTCACTCTCTTCTTTCACTTTCATCAAGAGGCTTTTTAGTTCCTCCTCACTTTCTGCCATAAGGATGGTGTCATCTGCATATCTGAGGTTCTTGATATTTCTCCCAGCAATCTTGATTCCAGCTTGTGTTTCTTCCAGTCCAGCGTTTCTCATGATGTACTCTGCATATAAGTTAAATAAGCAGGGTGACAATATACAAACTTGACGTACACCTTTTCTTATTTGGAACCAGTCTGTTTTTCCATGTCCAGTTTAATTAGCTCTAAATTTCAACATTTTATTTTATAGTTTTCATTGCTTTTATTATTAACATTGGAACTATTTATCAAATGTCATACATGTTTCACTATTAATTCACACTTAGTAAAGAAAGTCTTTGGAAAACTGATTAGAAACTGCAGATGATGAGTGGATATCATTACTTGGTAGGATTTATTTTGTGTGCTCTTGTAGGGTTCTCTTTGCTTCACTGTTGACCTTATTAGTTCATGGGTCCCCCTCCCCCAACCAGGGAATTTCACATTTTTTAGAAAAGAGCCATACAGATATGAGTAGAAATGAAACTAAGTAAAAGTTTGGAAGAGATCCAGAGAATTCTCAAAAGAGGAAAAGACAAATGATGTTACATCTAATGCATGGTTAGAATTCTGCTAGATCAGTGTCTTCCCTTCTTTCTTTCTTCTGTAGTTGTTTGCTTTTCTACTCACTTTCACCAAGATTTTTAGCTTTGTAATTTTGCAATATTATATTCTATTTTGTGCCCAACCACAACCAACTCCAACTTCAAATATCACATTCTTTAAGAATACTCAGCTGTGAACTTTCCTGGTGGCTCAGTGGTAGGGAAACCACCTGCCAATGCAGGAGACATGAGTTCAATCCCTGATCAGGGAAGATCCCACATGCAGCTAAGCCTCTGTGTCACAACTGTTGAGCCTGTGCTCTAGAGCCCATGCTGTAAGAAAGCAAGAGGAGCCAAGCAGAGAGAAACCTGAGCACTGTATATAGACAGCGGCCCTGCTCATTGCAAATAGAGAAAAACCCTTGCAGGAATGAAGATCCAGCAGACCCCAAAATAAATAAAAATTAAAAAAAGAGAATACTCAGCTCNACAAAAGAGTCGGACACGACTGAGTGACTAACACTTTAGCTTTCATAAAATAATAGATGACACATTTTACACACAGTAATTAAATCTTAGTGCACCAAATTGTTTCATTCCCATGTTCCTTATTATTGGCCACAAGCAAAATAATAGAATATACTGAAATTATCATGTTCACTTGATTAATACATGGTAGAAAACATAAAAGTTGGGAATTTAAAGCAATTACAAATTATTAAATCACAAATTTAAAGCAATCACAAGTTATTAACTGATTCTCAATATCCTGTTTAACAGCACAGGACTTAGCTAACCGTCGCAAGGCTAACAAAAATCTTGGAATTTTCATTATTGACAAAGAATAACATGTTTACCATATAAGAATGTGTTTCCATATATACTGAAATTGTCATCAAGTTTCTTTCTCATGAGGCTTGTAAATTTGTTCCTAATGTTTGTATGCCATTATACTTTCCACATTTCTTTTAAATTTTTCAATAAGAAATAAAACTGTAATAACTCATATATATGTATGCTGCTAAGTCACTTCAGTCATGTCTGACTCTGTGCAACCCCATAGACGGCAGCCCACCGGGCTCCCCTGTCCCTGGGATTCTCCAGGCAAGAACACTACATATATTTAACTGATTACTGTAGAACAAGATAAACTTTGAAATGTAGTCTTATAAATAATTCACTTGTGTATACAGATTTTCAGAATTGCTGAAAAAATAAGATCATTATGTATTTCTTCCTCTCAAAACTTTTAAATGATTAACTGTTAACTCTATGTGAATGTGTAACAAAAGGGGGTTGAGAAATTAGCATAGAAACTGATAAATTGAGAATAGCAATTATATCTCTGAGGTTGATTGTGCTCTATTCTTAAGGATATAGGTTCTAAATATGAAATGAGTGTCCTATTTATATCCTTCATGGTTTTTTGTTAGGTCTGAGTTTGAGTGAACTCCAAGAGTTGGTGATGGACAGGGAAGCCTGGTGTGCTGCGATTCATGGGGTCGCAGAGTGGACACGACTGAGCGACTGAACTGAACTGAACTGAACTAAAGGTTGATTACTAAAACTGGTTTTATTTTACATTAAAGTTTAGGTACCATTTGCAATACATTTGTAGAACTCCCTAGTTAATGATCCAAGCTCACATCAAATATTGTAGTATCAACCATACTTATATTAGATGTTTTCCAACCAAAATTTGATTATTTCCATGCATTATAGCTTAATTTTCTGCAAAAAATGGGCTCATATTATTCTATTGGAGACTAGTGTATCAAAGTTGTTACATTAACACAAGAATATGACTTCTTATTTATATGTACAATTATCATAGTCCGCACGCATGCTAAGTCACTTCTGTCGTGTTCAACTCTTTGCAACCATATTATAGCCTGCCAGGTTCCTCTGTCTATGGGAGTCTCCAGACAAGAATGCTGAGGTGGGTTGCCAGGCCCTCCTCCAGGGGATCTTCCCAACCCAGGGATAGACATCGGGTCTCCTGTGGCTCCTGAATTGAAGGTGAATTCTTTACCACTGAGCCACCAAGGAAGCTCAATTATCATAGCACATGTTGAGAATTCCTATTTCTAAACTCCATAGAAAATGTTTGCTTCCTCACTAATCAGTCCGAAATTTTACATCCCATGTTCTTTTCCTAACATAAAGTTTGTCCTCAAAGTATGTTTTCCTGTCTAATATGGATGAAATGCATAGCACAAGGCATTATTGTGAGGCAGAAAGCCGAAGAAACCACTACCCAAGGTTGTGTGTATGTGCTGTTTAGTGGCTCAATCGCATCCGACTCTTTGCCACCCTTTGGACTGTAGCCCCCCAGACTCCTCTGTCCATGGGATTTTTCAGGCAAGAGTACTAGAAAAGTGAAAGTGAAGTCGCTCAGTCGTGAGGACTCTATGACCCCATGGACGGTAGCCTACCAGGCTCCTCAGTCCATGGAATTTTCCAGGAAAGAGCACTGGAGTGGGTTGCAGTTTCTTTCTCCAGGAGATACTGCCAACCCAGGGATCGAACCTGGTCTCCCGCATTGAGAGTAGATGCTTTACTGTCTGAGCCACCGGGGAAGTGGGTTGCCAGGTCCTTCTCCCGGGGATCTTCCTGACCCAAAGATCAAACCTGCGTCTCCTGTATCTCCTGCATTGTAGTCAGATTCTTTACCTACTGAGCTTTGGGGGAAGCCCCATTCTGGACGAAATGCAGTCACAAATAAGTGTCTCATGAAATAAAGAAAAGAAATCAGATTTTAATCTGAGAGCAGTGGGGGGATAGGTGAAGAGCAGATATGTTGTGACCGTGATCAAGAACCATTCTCTTGCTATTTTCCTATCTCTTCTAGTCATGCAGATGATTCATATCTGACATCCACCACAATAGAATCAAAGGATCTTATTTTCTTAGAATAATTATTCATAATAATCATGGAAAGTTACACTGTATTGCAACCTGAGAATCGGAGAAATAAATATTTTGCCATGAAAATCCAGTATTTCATAATATTCCTCTCTTCAAATGGGTAGATGGAATCACATCTAAAGTTATGTAGATATAATAATCAATTCGTATACATTCAAAAGCCCTCTCCACATTTTCCACTGCCTGTGTGTGTGTGTGTGCCAAGTCATGTCCCACTCGTGGCAACCTAATGGACTGTAGCCTGCCAGGCTCCTCTGTCCATGGAATTTTCCAAGCAAGAAATACTGGAGTGGGTTGCCATTTCCTTCTCCAGGGGATCTTCCCTACTCAGGAATACAATCTGCAACTCTTGAGTCTCCTGCATTAGCAGGCAGATTCTTTACCACTTGCACCACCTGAGAAGCCACTTTCACTGCCTATAGCGTGGAAAAAAAAAAATCTGCCTCCACTCTCACTTTTCCATGTCCTTTATTACCTTAGTTTCTGGATAGCAAAACAATGAGCTGAATGCAATCTAGTCCAAGTGTTCAGGATTCTGGCAAAAAAAAAAAAATCATGGATCTACAATTATATGTACTTCACAGTCCTCAAATTCTAAATCCCTTGATATTTGTACTGTTGCACTGATATTTTTAGATTTATGATATATATCCCAAGAGGGTCTTGCAAAGCACTTGAAATATAGGTGCTGGTATGGGAATTCTATTGGAGAAGGAAAAGTAGGAGTTTCCACCCAGTCTGTGAGATAACACGTGAAGAACAAATTTATCTGAACATATCTAATTCATGTGCTTGAATGTGAGGAATGTGTACAGGAGAATGAGGGCAACCTAATTTTAATAAATATTATAGATTTAATATTTATTAAAGAGTTCTGCTTGTTTCCTTGTGTGGATGTTCAGAAAGTTTTAATCACACACACATTCCTATATCCTTTTTTTAAAGAATTAATCTATGTCTTTATTAACATATTAATTAAGATACCAATCAGATATTAGATATGAGGCTTGTTCGTAGTTTCACTAAAATTATGTAAAATTCTAATTTAAGAGAGGTTTAATCTTAATCTTTTTTTAATTTTTATTTTTCATTTATTTTGCTTTACAATACTGTATTGGTTTTGCCATATCCTTTTATCCTTTCAGTTTTCTTTCAAGAAAGATGATGAACATTGAAGAACTTCAGTCAATAGTTCAGACTAATTATGCTAGTAATATTTTGATCCCAGTTTTTGGGATAATAATGATGGTGGTGATAATATAAAAAATAATAATGATACACAACTGATTCTAGTTGTTTTCATTAATTAGATATTAAAATTGATTCCTATATTTCTTATTAATTGGAAAAAATGACTTTAGAAATAGATAAATCATCCTTTTATCCTTACAGTTTTCTTTCAAGTAAGGAAGATGATGAACATTGAAGAACTTCAGTCAATAGTTCAGACTAATTATGCTAGTAATATTTTGATGCCCAGTTTTTGGGATAATAATGATGGTGGTGATAATATAAAAAATAATAATGATACACAACTGATTCTAGTTGTTTTCATTAATTAGATATTAAAATTGATTCCTATATTTCTTATTAATTGGAAAAAAATGACTTTAAAAATAGATAAATCAAACCCTTTAATTTCTATAATCTAGAGGTAACTGTTGATAGATTGTATAATATGCATTTTCTATATATATATATTTGATAAAAAATTTGAATAATACCATACTGAAACAAATTCTACAATTTTAAATTACTGCTATGTGATAAATAGTTAAAATGATTTTAACTATATATATATAGAGAGAGAGAGTCAGACAGACAGACAGGCAGACAGAGATGGTGTAATGTTTTTATACTGAAATATAAAAATGATAAATCATTTTTGATTGAAGTGAAATTCACATGCTATTAAAATAACTACTTAAATCACTTTAAAATGTGCAATTGATTG
>SJXQ01008123.1:0-59349 GCA_006408695.1 Aepyceros melampus
GGGGGGGGGGGGATGGTCTTGATCATTGGCAATTGGAGCTCTGGAAATACCTGACTTTTCCCCTGACTACAAACTCTTTTCCAGTAAGTTGGGTCTTTGCATCAGGTGGCCAAAGTATTGGAACCTAAGCTTCAGCTTTAGTCCTTCCAATGAATATCCAGAATTGATTTCCTTTAGTATTGACTAGTTTGATTTCCTTGCAGTCCAATAGACTCTCAAGAGTCTTCTCCAACACCACAATTCAAAAGCATCAGTTCTTCGGCATTCAGCTTTCTTTATAATCCAACTCTCACATCCATAGATGACTGCTGGAAAAACCATAGCTTTGACCAGACAGACCTTTGTTGGCAAAGAGATGTCTCTGCTATAGTTTTTTTCCCAAGGATCAAGCGTCTTTTAATTGCATGGCTGCAGTCACCATCCTCAGTGATTATGAGTTTGAGCAAACACCGGGAGATAATAGCGAAGGACAGGAAAGCCTGGTGTGCTGCAGGGCATGGGGTCGCAGAGATTTGGACACGACTTAGTGACGGAGCAACACCACCAAACTATTCTAAAGCTTCCATGTCTTTCTGAGACATGCAGCCTAGAATATCCTCCTTGCTGATCTGACAAACTCCTTAAACCTGTGTCTCTATTTCTTCAAAGAATCCATGCTGGAATTTCTCAGGCCAAATTAGTGGTTTCTTTTCCAATGCCCCCAGTACATCTTGTAGTACTTCCATCACAGTTCTTTTTATATTGTGATAATCATTTTCCTGGTTGTTTCCCTTTAGATAGAAGTCTCTTTTGGATAGCAAAAGTGTATTTTCATCTTAAGGTCTTGAACTTTAACACAGTGGTACACAGAGACTCTTCATTTCTGTGGTTGAATATATAAATGTACAAGTAAATTAAATAAATGACTAAAAAACTATCTAGGTTTTTTGTTATTTTCCATCCCCACCACCACTACCTTAGCCTAAGAAACCACCTTCTCTTTCCCAATTACAGAGGCTCTTTCTAATCCATTCTCTACTCAGAACCACATTATCATGAAACATGGATCAGAGTGGGATTTCTTATTTCCTTAGAATAAAATCTAAGCATGCAGATTCTTTCCCATGACTCCCTGCTTGCCAATCTGGCTCCAGTTCACCCTCTTATCCTGTGGCTCCCACACTGGCCTCCGCTTATTCACTGAACACACTAAGATTTTTCTTTCTCCAGTGCTTTCTTAGGGCTGGTTCCTGTGGCTGGAATGCTCCTACATCTTCTTCTTTCTTGGTTAGTTCTTTCTCAGTTTTTAGCTTAAATATCACTTCTCTAGCAGTAACAATTGTTTTAATTGCAAGTGAGAAAATCCCACTCAGACTACCTAAAATATTATAATAAAAAGAATTTGTGCATGTGTGTACCAAGTTGTTTTAGTCATGTCTGATTCTTGGTGACTCTATGGACAGTAGCCCACCAGGCTCCTGTGTCCATGGGATTCTCTGGGCAAGAGTACTGGAGTGAGTTGCCATGCTCTCCTCCAGGGGATCTTCCTGACCCAGGGATCCAACCCTCGTCTCTTATGTTTCCTGCATTGGCAGGCGGGTTCTTTACCACCAGCACCACTTGGGAAGTCTCCTATATCTAATAATAAGTCCAGAAATAGTTCTGGCTTCAAGAAAGGCTTAACCTATGTCACTGAAGACTGTTTCTCTCACTTACTGTTCAGATGCTCTTTCCTCATGATCACAAAATGGCTGTCACCATCTCAAACTTACATCCTCATACCACAATCTCCAGGAGTAGAGGGAGGGTCTCTTCTGATGGTTCCTGCTCAAGTCCAAGGATTCAGTTTCTCTCGCTGGACTAAATTGTGTCACAAACCCATGTCTAAATCAGTCACCTTGGGAGGGACATGAAGGTAGGGAAAGGAGTCGACTTGCTTAAGCCAGTCAGGACCTTTATTTGGAACTGAGGGTGGGACCCCACATGATCTGATAGCATGGCTGCATATGGGAGAGAACTGAAATTTCAGAAATGATACAGAGTACTTTTGCTGGGAAAAGTAGGAATTAACTTCAGAATACCACAGTGTCAACAACAAGTCCATTACACTTTCTCAGAGGAGCCTTCACGGCCCACCCCCATCTAAGGAAGTCCCCTTTGTTATCTTCTATCACTGGACACTATGTACTTCCCTCAGAGCACCCGCTACTGTTTGTACTATTAATTTTGTTTTTTACTTATTTATAATCTGAATCTCACACTAGGCTCTAACTCTATAAGAGCAGATGCCGTGTCTGAATTGCTTGCCTAAGGCTAGAATATACTAGAAAATTCAAGAAACATCTTATTAATGAGAGAAAAATGAACAATTTTTCTCTTTTCCAATTTAGCCTTGTTGTTTTTTTTTTTGTAAACAAGAGATACAGGAGAGGAGGGGTTGGAAGGATAACAGTGGCTGTGAGCGCTGTGAGTGTTAATTTGGCCTTTCTTTGTCTAGAAGCTTAGTCCTCTGTCCCTTCCAATAATCCCTCAGATTCTGCATCCCCAGGCCTTTGCTTATTAACCCACCTGCTTCTGGCACTCTGGTAGTTTGATGTTTCCTTTTTTTGAAACCTACCTTGAATTAGTGTCTTAATAGAAGTCTTGATTTTAAAACAGAGTTAGTTAAATTATGCTTTTCCAGAGAAGGCAGGAACCAAATATTCTCTCTTTGTGTTTTCCCAGCTCCTACAAATGTAATGGGTGTGTTTTACTGAGTGAAAATTTGATCTCCTTCATGGTGGTTCAGAAGGTAAACAATCAGCCTGCAATGCAGGAGATCTGGGTTTGATCCCTGGGTTGGGAAGATCGCCTAGAGAAAGGGAATGGCTACCCATTCAAGTATTCCTGCCTGGCGAATTCCATGGACAGGGGAGCCTGGCAGGCTACAGTTCATGGGGGTCACAAAAAGTCGGACACAACTGAATACTAACACTTTTACTTTTTTCACTTTCATGGAAATTGAGACTGAAGTCAATGCCAGGTAGTAGAACGGAAAGTTGGGAGTGAGTCAGTAAAGAGAAAAAATTGCAGGGGAAGAATAAAGTTGGTAAGCAGTGATGTGGGAAGTCTTTTGGGAAAAAGGGACATAATTGAAGAGAAGGAAAGTTAGAATAAACTTGGGAAATGGAGTAAAAACTCACAAAATAGAAATAGAGCCAGAGGAATATTCCTTCCTTCTTACATTTATTCATTTATTGGTCAACACTTAATTAGTATGCAGACACTCTTCTGGGAGTGTCTGAAGATAGAGGGTGACCAAAGCGTTCCAGTCTTTGCCATCATGGAGTGCGTGTTCAAGTGAGGGCAAATAGATAGTAAACAAATAAGCAGATAAACACTATGGGTTCCTGGACACAAATGTCAGATCGAAAACACATATCTCCTTTTACTCCTTTCCGAGATGTCATAGAATGAAATAAATCCCCTTTTTATTTATTTATTTTTATGGCCATGCCATGTGGCATGTGGGATGTTAGTTTCCCAACTAAGTGATTGAACCTGCGCCCCCTGCAGTAGAAGCATGGAGTCTTAAGTGCAAGACATTGTTTTAAAGGCATAATACTCATGGATGAGGAAATAAGGAGAGGAGGTTTATAGGACTAAGCATGGGAGCTAAAAGGCAAACCTGAGAAAGTTGCATCCTCAGTGGATAAAGGAGAAAGCTGAGAACCAACTGGGTTTACACTAGTCACCTCCCAAAGTGTGGGCAACGGGTGTGTCGGGGTATCTGGAATGGTGTGTGTGTATGTAGAAGATAGAAGATAAAATAAAGAGGATCAGTTCAGAGCACCTCCTTTTCTCCACAGAGGAGAGCTGAGTACCTCTGGCAGAAGACTGGGGCTCTAGTCCCTGCAGTAGACTGCCTGACCAGCAGAGGATGGCAAACTGACCAGATTCCAATAGGGGATTAAATGGGTACATGTGTACTGCACGCTGAGGCCCTCTCTCCTTGTGAGTAGGGCAGCCAGGCCTATGTGCTCCAGCAGGGGTTTGGAGAAGTTTTCTCTGGAGCGTCTGACTATCTCAAGAAAGACCTGAAGACAGTGATATTGGAGTTTTCCAGTCAAGTGTGCAGTCTGATTGCAGTATGTAGTGCAAGTCCCACCTGTACACACAGAGCTTCCAATCAGCAGTTTAGTTCCCTGATCCTCAGAGGAGCAGATGGCCAAGGATTACCAGACATCTGAGGAAAAGTTCTAATAAGAAAGACCAAACAAAAACCAAACGTGCAAAAAAAAAAAAAACAACAAAAAACAACTTGGAGGAAACAGACTGTGCAGGGAGAAGAAAACCTGTAAGACAGAGGCAGAGGGAGGGAGAAAATTCTCATTGAATATTCAGAGAGACAAAAGATACTGCAACCCTGAGCAAAGAACAGAAAGCTGTATAAAAAGTAATATTCAGAGAAAAAAGAGCTGTTGAAAATTGAAAATGTGATGGCAAAAATGAAAACCACAGTATAATAACTGGAGACTTGAAGAAACCTCTTAAGAACAGAATAAAAAGACAAAGAGGTGGATATCTAGGAGAGAAAAGATGAAAAAATTAGAAAAGTAGCCCAGGAGGTCCATATAGTAGGGATTTCAGGAAGAGAGAAAAAAGACACAAGGGAGAGGGGGATTGTCAAAGAAAGAATTCAATAGACATTGCTAGAATTAAAAAATATATGAGTTTCCAGATTGAAAAGGCCACCAAGTGCCCATTACAATTGCAAAATGGATGAAAAGAGTCCTACACTTATATTGTCATGAACTTTCAGAACACTAAGCCAGAGAAGGAGCTTGAAGCTTCCAGACAGCAAAAATACATCACTTACAAAGGATCATTAATCAGTGCGGTTTCTATTGAGAAAACTTTGGGAGCTGAAAGACAGTGGTGCAATGCCTTCAGAATTTGGAAGAAAAATGATTTCTGAAAAATGATTCTACTTCCAGACAAATTATCTGAGTTGTAAGGCTAGAACGGAAGCATTTGAGATTACAGATTCTTAAAAATAATGTGTCTTTCATGCAGCCTTTCTTAGGAAGTGTTTGCAGCATGTGCTCCACCAAAACAACAGAATAAACCAAGAAAAATAAAGATATCAGGGTAGGAAAGAGAATATGACTAGAATGATGGTGAAGAGAAATTCCAAGAAGTCATCTGTGTTGCAGATACACAGGGAAACCATTTAGACTGGACCATGGGGCTTCCCTGGGGGCTCAGATGGTAAAGCGTCTGCCCACAAGGCAGGAGACCCGGGTTGGGAAGATCCCCTGGAGAAGAAAATGGCACCCCACTCCAGTATTCTTGCCTGGAGAATCCCATGGACAGAGGACCCTGGTAGGCTACAGTCCATGGGGTTGCAAAGAGTCGGACACAACTAAGCAACTTCACTTCACTCACAAGATGAAGGGAGGAAAGTACTTCAAGAAACAGGCAACTCATGATTTTTGGTAGTTATTACTGATATAAAACAGAACAAAAGAAACAATAAAACAGGAAATTATACAGGTAGTAACTCCAGGAAAAACAGAGATAATTGGAAAGAAAAAAAGTAATAATATAACACTGTATGAGTCAAGGCTTCCTAGGTGTTGCTAGTGGTAAAGAATCCACCTGCAGCTGCTGGATATGCAAGAGAGGTGGGTTTGATCCAAGGGTCGGGAACATCTCCCGGAGGAGGAGGAAATGGCAATCCACTCCAGTATTCTTGTCTGGAGAATCCCCATGGATAGAAGAGCCTGGTGGGCCATAGTCCACAGGGTTGCACAGAGTGGGACATGACTGGAGCGTGCAAGCACACACACACACACATGATTCAAGCATTTGCATAGTTATATAATTCACTGTTGACCTATCCCAAAGTAGTATATATTAGGGGGAAAGAGACAGAGAGTATGTGGTGTGTGGTAAGGGAAGTGGAAAGAGAGAAGCTAATTTCTCACCTTCCATGAAGTGAAGTGAAAGTCGCTCAGTTGTGTCTGGCTCTTTGTGACGCCAGGGACCATACAGTAGATGAAATTCTCCAGGCCAGAATACTGGTGTGGGTAGTTGTTCCCTTCTCCAGGAGATCTTCCCAACCCATGGATCGAACTCAGATCTCCCGCATTGTAGGCCGATTCTTTACCACTGAGCCACCAGAAGAGCCCTCACCTTCCATAGTGGAAATCAACAGAGAATGCTGAAATGTGTTTTTAAATTTTTAATTAATGTATTTTTTGTTTTGTTTCTGTATTTCTTTAAAAAAATGAAGTTTAATTGATTTATAATGTTTTCTGAAAGAAATGGGAATACCAGGCCACCTGACCTGCCTCTTGAGAAATCTGTATGCAGGTCAGGAAGCAACACTTAGAACTGGACATGGAACAACAGACTGGTTCCAGATAGGAAAAGGAGTACATCAAGTCTGTATATTGTCACCCTGCTTATTACATGCAGAGTTCAGTTCAGTTCACTCAGTCAGTCGTGTCCAACTCTTTGCAACCCTGTGAACCACAGCACGCCAGGCCTCCTTGTCCATCACCAACTCCCAGAGATTATTCAAACCCATGTCCATTGAGTTGGTGATGCCATCCAACCATCTCATCCTCTATTGTCCCCTTCTTTTCCTGCCCTCAATCTTTCCCAGCATCAAGGTCTTTTCAAATGAGTCATCTCTTCACATCAGGTGGCCAAAATATTGGAGTTTCAACTTCAGCATCAGTCCTACCAATGAACACCCAGGACTGATCTCCTTTAGGATGGACTGGTTGCATCTCCTTGCAGTTCAAGGGATCCCCAAGAGTCTTCTCCAACACTACAATTCAAAAGCATCAATTCTTTGGCACTCAGTTTTCTTTATAGTCCAACTCTCACATCCATACATGACCACTGGAAAAACCATAACCTTGACTGGATGTACCTTTGTTGACAAAGTAATATCTCTGCTTTGTAATATGCTGTCTAGGTTGGTCATAACTTTCCTTCCAAGGAGTAAATATCTTTTAATTTCATGGCTGCAGTCACCATCTGCAGTGATTTTGGAGCCCAGAAAAATAAAATCAGCCACTGTTTCCACTGTTTCCCCATCTATTTCCCATGAAGTGATGGGACTGGATGCCATGATCTTAGTTTTCTGAATGTTGAGCTTTACGCCAACTTTTTCACTCTCCCTTTCACTTTCATCAAGAGGCTCTTTAGTTCTTCTTCACTTTCTGCCATAAGGGTGGTGTCATCTGTGTATCTTAGGTTATTGATATTTCTCCCAGCAATCTTGATTCCAGCTTATGCTTCCTCCAGCCCAGGATTTCTCGTGATGTACTCTGCATATAAGTTAAATAAGCAGGGTAACAATATATAGCCTTGATGTACTCCTTATCCTATTAGGAACCAGTCTGTTGTTCCATGTCCAATTCTGACTGTTGCTTTCTGACCTGCATACAGGTTTCTCAAGAGGCAGGTCAGGTGATCTGGTTGGTATTCCCATCTCTTTCAGAATTTTCCACAGCATCGCTGGGCTGGATGAAGCACAAACTGGAATCAAGGCTGCAGGGAGAAATATCAATAGCCTCAGATACGTAGATGACACTACCCTTATGGCAGAAAGTGAAGAAGAACTAAAGAGCCTCTTGATGAAAGTGAAAGAGGAGAGTGAAAAAGTTGGCTTAGAGCCCAACATTCAGAAAATTAAGGTCATGGCATCCGGTCCTATCACTTTGAGGCAAATATATTTGGAAACAGTGGCTGACTTTATTTTGTGGGGGGGGCGAGGTCTCCAAAATCACTGCAGATGGTGACTGCAGCCATGAATTAAAAGATATTTACTCCTTGGAAGGAAAGTTATGACTAACCTAGACAGCATATTAAAAAGTAGAGACATTACTTTGTCAACAAAGGTACATCTAGTCAAGGCTATGGTTTTTCCAGTAATCATGTATGGATGTGAGAGTTGGACTGTAAAGAAAGCTGAGTGGCAAAGAATTGATGCTTTTGAATTGTGGTGTTGGAGAAGGCTCTTGAGAGTTCCTTGGACTGCAAAGAGATCCAACCAGTCCATCCTAGAGGAAATCAGTCCTGGGTGTTCATTGGAAGGACTGATGTTGAAGCTGAAACTCCAATACTTTGGCTACCTGATGCAAAAACCTGACTCATTTGAAAACACCCTGATGCTGGGAAAGATTGAAGGTGGGAGGAGAGGAGACATCAGAGGATAAGATGGTTGGATGACATCACCGCCTCAATGGAGATGAGTTTGAGTAGACTCTGGGAGTTGGTGATGGACGAGGAAGCCTCACATGCTGTGGTCCATGGGGTCACAAGAGTCAGACAAGATTGAGCGACTGAACTGAACTGAATATTTTCTTTAGTTTCAAGTGTACAACACAGTGATTCAGTTTTTTGACAGATATATTCCATTATAGATTTTACAGGACACTGGATGTAATGCCCTGTGCTGTACAGTAG
This sequence comes from Aepyceros melampus, assembly GCA_006408695.1. Lineage (NCBI taxonomy): Eukaryota > Metazoa > Chordata > Mammalia > Artiodactyla > Bovidae > Aepyceros > Aepyceros melampus. The sequence goes on from SJXQ01008123.1 coordinate 8,446, forward strand.
GTCCTTGTTGCTAATCTATTTTATGTATAGTAGTTTGTGTATGTGGAGAAGGCAATGGCACCCCACTCCAGTAGTCTTGCCTGGAAAATCCCATGGACAGAGTGGCCTGGAAGGCTGCAGTCCATGGGGTCGCTGAGGGTCGGACACGACTGAGCGACTTCACTTTCACTTTTCACTTTCCTGCATTGGAGAAGGAAATGGCAACCCACTCCAGTGTTCTTGCCTGGAGAACCCCAGGAACGGGGGAGCCTGGTGGGCTGCCCTCTTTGGGGTCGCACAGAGTCGGACACGACTGACGCGACTTAGCAGCAGCAGCAGCAGCAGTTTGTGTATGTTAATCTTGTACTCTTAATTTGTCCTTCCCCGTCTCCCTCTCCCCTTTGGTATCCATAAATTTGTGTTCTATGCCTGTGAGTCTGTTTCTGTTTTGCTATAGACATTCATTTATATTATTTTTTAGATTCTACATATAATAATATCATATAGTATTTACCTTTCTCTGTCTGACATTTCACTAAGTATAATATTCTCTAGAGCCATCCACATTGTTGCAAATGGCAATACTTCATTCTTTTTTTTTGACTGAGTAGTATTCTATTGTATATGTGGACCATATCTTTTTAATCCATTCATCTGTTGATGGAGACTAGGTTGCTTCCATGTCTAATGCCTGTGAGTCTGTTTCTGTTTTGCTATAGACATTCATTTATATTATTTTTTAGATTCTACATATAATAATATCATATAGTATTTACCTTTCTCTGTCTGACATTTCACTAAGTATAATATTCTCTAGAGCCATCCACATTGTTGCAAATGGCAATACTTCATTCTTTTTTTTTGACTGAGTAGTATTCTATTGTATATGTGGACCATATCTTTTTAATCCATTCATCTGTTGATGGAGACTAGGTTGCTTCCATGTCTTGTCTATTGCAAACAGCGCTGCAATGCAATCCTCGGGATTCTCCAGGAAAGAACACTGGAGTGGGTTGCCATTTCCTTCTCCAGTGCATGAAAGTGAAAAGTGAAAGTGAAGTCACTCAGTCATGTCCGACTCCTAGTGACCCCATGGACTGCAGCCCACCAGGCTCCCCACCCGTGGGATTTTCCAGGCAAGAGTACTGGAGCCGGGTGCCATTGCCTTCTCTGAAATTGCTAGACCATACCTTTAGTTTTTTAAGGCATTTTCATATGTTTTCTGTAATGTCTGTACCAATTTCCATTTCCCACCAACAGTGTACAAGGGTTCTCTTTTCTCTATGCCCTTTCCAGCATTTATTGTTTGTATACTTTTTGAGGACAGTCATTGACCAGTGTGAGGTACTTCATCGTGGTTTTGATTTGCATTTCTCTAATGATGATAAATAATGCTGAACATCTTTTCAGGTTCCTGTTAGTCATCTGTATGTCTTCTTTGGAAAAATGTCTGTTTGGATCTTCTGCCAATTTTTTGATTGAATGTTTTAGAATATTGAGTTGTATAAGCTGTTTATGTATTTTTGGATATTAACCCTGTGTCAGTTAATAGATGCATTGTTTGCAAATATTTTCTCCCATTCTGTAGGTTGTCTTTTCATTTTATTGTTATTTTCCTTTGCTGTGAAAAGATTTTATTAATAAGTTTAATTAAGTCCAATTTGTTAATTTTTTTAAACAGCAGTTAAAGTTGTTGATGGTGGTGGGCTTTGGTAGGGACTGTGGAAGGGTAGGAAACTTGCTTTTCACAGTAAGCTTTGTAGATCTTGTTGGTTATTTCATTCTATGCACAATTAACAGTGAAAAAGAATAAGACCAAAAGACAGGAAAAGAAAAATACTAGAAAGAAATACAGCAGAATGTTAACTATCTCTGGGTTTATAGTAATGGATTTTTTTATTGTCTTATTTGTACTTTTTCTGCAGTCTCTGAAATGAACATGGCTTAGTTTTTAAATTATGAAATGTATATTTTAGGTTAAGGAGAGAAAAAATTATAGTGAAAAGAACCAGTTTTGATACGGGGACTTGAGAAGGCTTCACTGATGGTGACATTGGCCATATGTTTGAGGGGGTAACAATGTGGATACTCAGAGGAAGAGCGTTCTAGAAAGATGTGCAAGGTCCATGTGCTTGAACATGCTTGGTACCTGTGAGGAGCAGGACGGAGGCCAGGTGAGTGAGAAGTGTAGAGGGTGGGAGACAATGACATCAGAGTAAGAGCTTGAGGCCAGACCCTGTGGAATCTTGTGGAGCTTGTTAAGGCTTCAGAGTTTATCCTGACCACTAAGGGAAGGTGTCAGAGTTTTGAGGAGAAAAGCAGCATGATTTGATTTGTGTTTTAACAGGATCACCGTGGCTGCTGTTTCTTCTGCTCTGTGTGTGTGTGTGTGTGTGTGTGTGTGTGTGTTGGGAGAGGAGGGGACTGGAAGAGGGAGGGGGAGAAGGGAGGTGGCAAGAGTAGAAAATGGGAGACCACTTAGGAGGCTTTTGCTATAGCTCGGATTAAAGATGCTTCAGGGTTAATGTTCAAAAAGTTTTAGTTTCCTTTTATCAGCAGAAACCATTTTCAAAGGAAATCTTGTGCTGGTCTTTCATTTATAAAACATTAAAGTGGAGTATAAAAGCGAAGGGGCTTCAGTTGAAGTAGGAAGTGGGGGGTCCAAGTCTCCCTGTGCCATCACTTCATCTTTGCCTGCTCATCCTGGCTATCCCTGGAAGGTGTGCCTTTGAAGCAGGGGACCTGCAGGTGGCCATTTGAAAGCTCTGACTCACTAGCTCCTTCCTTTTACTGAAGAGATCCAGTACAGGGGGAGTTGGACGAGGCGTGAGGTTGGGTAGATCTTCCCAACTGGGATTTGTGCTGCAGGAAGAGGTGGGGAGGCAGGGAAAAAGGCCTGCGCCACACCCCTGCAGCGGGAGAGCAATCCCTGGGCATCTTCCTCCAGCTCCAGGCACAGCCCACCGCGCTGTCCTGTAGCTGCTTCCAGGCCAAGTGTAGTATATCAGGTTTCTGCTGTCTAGCTCTGCGCCCCCGTCTTTTCCCCAGGGGATCTTTCTTTACCCAAATTGAATCCATAAGAAAAGCTAGGGTGGGGGTCTGGGACAGGTAAGAAAAGTGGTTGAGGAAATGGGTGAGGATTTTCTGTAGGAGAGTCTTGGTTCTTAGAGCTTAAAGCCATGGTGTCCTGGTAAACGGATTTAATGACATCAACATGATGTCACTGAACACTAAGTAGGGGCATTGTACATCATTGTGCAGTTTTCCCACCACATAGATACGATAGATACAGCAATTTCACAGCTTAGAGTGTAGTGAACTGAACTAGCTCAATTAGAATGTGACAAGCTTTGAGTATTTATTACCTTTACTTTTGATTTAACTTTTTAATAGCTTGTTCAACAATTGGCTGGCATCATTTCTGAAAAGTTAGCACTTAACTTTCATCCAGTCTGAGCTAGCACCCCCACTGCCTGACATCTCAAAAAACCCCTCTGAACTTTGAGTAAAAATCTTCAGTCTATAAACAAACTGTAGTACATCCATAGAGAGGAAAATCATTCAAGAATAAATAGGAATGAACTACCAATACACCAAAATCTCAAGTGATTCTTTCAGCCTCTATGCTACTTCTAAGAAGCCTGTATTAAAGGTTATATGATGTATGACTCCACTTTTCTGATAGACTTGAAAGATAAAACTGTCGTGATGGAGAACAGATCAGTGGTTTCCAGGGTTAGGAGTGGCAGGAGGGAGTGACAGTAAAGAGGTGATGTGAGCCAGATTTTGGGGATGATGGAACCATTCTATGTCCTGATTTGGAAAGGTTATATAGTCTATACATGTGCTTTGTTGGTGGCTCAGATGGTAAAGAATCTGTCTGCAATGTAGCAGACCTGGGTTCGATCTCTGGGCCTGGAAGTTTCCTCTAGAGGAGGAAATGGCAACCCACTCCAGTATTCTTGTCTTGTGAATTCCGTGGACAGAGGAATCTGGCAGGCTATAGTCCATGGGGTTGCAAAGAGTCAGACATGACTGAGAAACTCATACTTTCACTCATTACCACATGAATATATATATATGCATTAAAATTTATGGAACTTTACAAAAAAGTCAGTTTTGCTGTATGAAAATTTAAAATAAGAAAAGTCAACAAATTGTTTAAAAAAATAACACAGAGTTCTAGTCTGAATTGACCAAGTCATTCTACCGTTTTGAGCCTCCTTAGAGTCTGATGTGAAATGAAGGGCCTAGACAGGAGCTGCAGGTGCCGATTCCTATGAGGGGGATGACGGATAACGTAAATGGATGCCAATAGGGAGTGGTGGCGAGTGTGGAGAACTAGTGAGTTTCCACCCACCTGAATGGAGGAGCTCCAACTTCTGTCAGCTGACAGCTACCATGATGGATTATGCACTTAATCTGTCTGATCTTTTGAATTTCAAGATAAGTGAGGACTCTGGATTTTTAAAAGCTGAAATTTCCTTATTTGTCATTACCAGAACCCAACAGAACATGTTTGTGAATCATAATCAGCTGAGAGGCTGCCAATTTACAGCCACTGGATAGAATGCTTTCTACCATCCTTTTGAACACTCTGGGCCAGGACTGTACACCCTGATAAGCAGTTTCTTTGTCAAGAGATTGCATCAGAGATTTGAAGAAACTTTGAAGTTTCTTGCACCACTGAATGTAAAATTAAGCTCTGCTTTGCCCCATTTAGAAGTTGTGCAATTGAGGTACTAAGTGTTATTGTGGTTGTCAGAATCCATGCACGGGGAAGAGAATCTAGTGCTGATGGGGACTCAGATGGCTCTGCTCTCCTCTTGGCAGCCATGTGGGAGTGATTGCAAATTGTCATTTAGTCTGTTACAGATCATAGCCCCCCATAAATGGGCCTGACTTCTCTGCACACATTACTGGTTTTGTGATGATGAGTGAGAATTGAGTTCATCTTTCATCCCCATTGCCAGACCATGATTGATGTGCTCACACTCTCTGGTTTATCCTTGTCATGTAGCATGGGAAGGTCCATGATAGAGGGCTGGAAAATGGCATTGGGGTAGGGGACAACATGCACCCAGAGCAGGAAGCCCGGGAAATGGAGTGTAGACGTACTGAGTAGGACTGATGAGCTCAGGAGTTGGAGGGCCTTGTCTCCAGGGGCTGGAAGAATGGCATGTCTCTCCCACTGTACAATTGTGTTATACAGCTGCATTGCACACGAAGAGAAGAGCCCCATTTGGGAGTCTGTGGAGGCAAGGCTAGGACTGGAAAGGGCCTGGAAAGGGGCTTGCCTGAAGGTACTTTGGTTCTCAGGGTTGCATCCCCAGGAAGCCTAGACCCTGGCTGAAGGAGGGTGATAGGAAGAAATCTGTAGATACAGGAGTCTGACTCCTGAGGCCTCAGATCCCATGAAAGGGAAATGGACCTTTTCTTGCTAATGAATGTGGCAGCCAGAGATTTTGCCCAACATGGCTTCCCCTCCCCGCTTCATCAAACAATCGAAACTTGTTTTTTCGGAGAGAACTTATTTCATGTTATTTGGGAGGAAAAATGATCTTCCTTTCAGAGAAGGGCATATAACCAGACCCCTCTAATCAGAGCATTGATTCCCTTAGCTTCATTATTAGTTCAGGGATGGACTTGTGATTCCAGCTGGTATAATCTTGAGTTCTTCCTGGTCCTAGTACTATAACTAAACAGAAAGTTTAGTTATAGTGAGTATTAGTTATAAGAATGATATAACCTAGAGCATCTTGTTAGAGAAGGCAATGGCACCCCACTCCAGGACTCTTGCCTGGGAAATCCCATGGACGGAGGAGCCTGGTAGGCTGCAGTCCATGGGGTCGTTGAGGGTCGGACATGACTGAGCGGCTTCATTTTCACTTTCCACTTTCATGCATTGGAGAAGGAAATGGCAACCCACTCCAGTGTTCTTGCCTGGAGAATCCCAGGGATGGGGGATCCTGGTGGGCTGCAGTCTATGGGGTCGCACAGAGTCGGACACGACTGAAGCGACTTAGCAGCAGCAGCAGCAGCAGAGCATCTTGTAATCATATGGAAGAGTCTATGAAAGGAAAATTTAAATGATGAATGCATTTAAATGGTCTTGATGCTATTGACTGAGGTCCTGGATGTAGCCCTACCTGAAGTCTACGTTGGAAGTTTATAGTGACATGCGTTGCTTTCTTCCTTCTGTCCTGCTTTTACTCTTCTTTTTCTTCTTATCTTGAGCTAGTTTGTGCTCAGTTTCTCTCATTTGTAACCCCAAAGTCCTGATTACTATATATATCTCCTTATATATGTATGCACTGAATGCAAAACAGATTGACACCACATATAGGCTGCAGTCCATGGGGTCGTTGAGGGTCGGACATGACTGAGCGGCTTCATTTTCACTTTCCACTTTCATGCATTGGAGAAGGAAATGGCAACCCACTCCAGTGTTCTTGCCTGGAGAATCCCAGGGATGGGGGATCCTGGTGGGCTGCAGTCTATGGGGTCGCACAGAGTCGGACACGACTGAAGCGACTTAGCAGCAGCAGCAGCAGCAGAGCATCTTGTAATCATATGGAAGAGTCTATGAAAGGAAAATTTAAATGATGAATGCATTTAAATGGTCTTGATGCTATTGACTGAGGTCCTGGATGTAGCCCTACCTGAAGTCTACGTTGGAAGTTTATAGTGACATGCGTTGCTTTCTTCCTTCTGTCCTGCTTTTACTCTTCTTTTTCTTCTTATCTTGAGCTAGTTTGTGCTCAGTTTCTCTCATTTGTAACCCCAAAGTCCTGATTACTATATATATCTCCTTATATATGTATGCACTGAATGCAAAACAGATTGACACCACATGTTGAATATATTAATAGAAAATTAAATATTGTATGAATATAAGCTTTATTTAATCAGTGAATGTACACTATATGCCAAAACTATGCTAGATACTAGGTAGGGATCTTATTATGAGCAAGACAGAAGTATGTATCAGGTATTTTGTGACTAAACATTCAAATAATTCATCTAATTAGTGCCTACTATATGCTAGGATAATGCTATGATAAAAAGGGGACCAAGACAGATACAATTCTTTTCCTCATGAAACATAGCACTCTGCTTCAGTTTCCTCATCTGTACAGTGGATATAATGCTTGTCCATACTTCCCAAGGTTGTTGTGATGAGACATATAAAATGCTTAGAATAATATTTGGCATAGGGCCAATGCCCAATGAATGGTAGACTGTAATTTTTTTTAGGTTTATTTATTTGCTTGGCAGCACCAGGTCTTAGTTGTAGCACATGGGGTCTTCCATCTTCCTTGTGGTGTGTGGGATCTTTAGCTGTAGCATGCCAACTGTTAGTTGTGCCTGTGGGACTTAGTTCCTTGCCTGGGGATAGAACCCTAGGTCCCCTTCATTGGAAGCATGGAGTTTTAGCTACTGGACCACCAGGGAAGTCTCTAGGTTGTAGTTTCTAGGACCAAAGTTTTTGAATATTCAAGGGTCCTTTTCTCTTAAGTTTGTTTTATTTTCTACTGCAATGAGAAGTAGTTTTGGGGGTCAGATAGAAATGTTTCAGTTCAGTTCAGTCGCTCAGTCATGTATGACTCTTTGTGACCCCATGGACTGCAGCACACCAGGCCTCCCTGTCCATCACCAACTCCCGGAGCCTACTCAAACTCATGTCCATTGAGTTGGTGATGCCATCCAACCATCTCACCCTCTGTCGTCCCCTTCTCCTCCTGCTTGCACCTTCAGTGTTGAAGCGGAAACTCCAATATTTTGGGCACCTAATGCAAAGAACTGACTCACTGAAAAAGACCCTGATGCTAGGAAAGATTGAAGGGAAAGAAATGGTTCATATCCTGCTTTTTCCAGTAACTAGCTAAAAGACTTTGGGCAAATCACTTAATTTCTTTGAGTTTCGATTTACTCATCTGTAAAATATAAAGTGGAATAATACCTTCCTTAAGAAGCCACATAGCAGATAGTTAATTATTACATTATTAATCCATCCACAGAAATATAATGAAAACATTGATTGAGAAAAATTATCTCAGGGGAAGTAGTAATAACTATTATTATTTTCATAAATAACATTCAGAATCACTACCTAGTGCACTTCTCATACTTTTCAACAAAATTCTTCTGGGAACAGAAGAAGGAAAATGATTCTGAGGATGGGAGTCTGTGGGAGGGTCATGACCCGAAGTGGCCTGCTGCAAATGAGGAATCAGTTTGTCTAAATTTATAAAGATTTTTTTGCATTGCAGTGTGTGATCAATTCAGGCCTATTTTAACATGAAGATGTTTTGAATTACCTACTAGTTAAATTGCTTCCTGATATGTCAGTAGAAAATGACTGGTTTATCTTGTGGCTTCATATGCACACCTCATCCCATTCCTATACACCAGTCACTCCTACCCAGGGCGGGGATCTGTGTCCCTAGTTTGAGAAGCACAACTGCAGAGAGCACTCTGAGTGCCAGTGGGCATGGAAGTGATGTCCTTCTCAATGCTGTGTCAAAAAGGAGTGCTCCCCCAAGACACCCACAGCACTAGAGTGGAAACAGGGGTGAGTGTACTCAGGTCAGCTTCTCCCTGCCTAATTTAGTTCATTTGTGCTAGAAACAACCTATACCATGGAATTCTATTGCCAAGAAAAGAAAAGTCAGGATAAAGATGTAGAAAAGTACATCACTTGGGCCAATAAATTCCTAAGGAATGTCCCTCCTCCACTAGACTGTCCCAGAAAGATGCTAGCAAAAAGAGACCCAGACACCACAAACCAGGTGCAAGAGTCAATAGGTGGAGGAGAGGGGACAAGAGAGCCAAGAAGGAAGGCAGCATGATTATTGAGAGTGAATTGCATGCATCCGGGAAATTGGGGTGATGAAACACTTTAGAATTGGGCACCCCACAGTCTTTTAATATGATCAGGATGGGAAGTATGAGCATCGAATTTGCTAGAGTTGACCTGGAGCTGGCTGCATGGGCCATATGGTTTCTCTGACCCATAAAAGCAGCAAGTGAGGAAGTAATTTATTGCTGGAGATCACTGTCTGTACCAGAATATCCTGGTGTGTTCGCTTCATTGTTTCCTTAATAAGGGAATGGGACAGGAGTGGGCAGGGAGGAGTGGGGGGTGGGGAGCCAAGAGAAGAGCTTTGGGTTGTTTCTAACAGGCTGAGTTGGTGGGGGAGGAGGAGGGAGATTGGGAAGCCTGATGCTTTTGCTGCTTTCTCTAGCCAGGCAGTTCAGTAGATTGTGAGAGAGGGAGAGCTGGGAACATGGAGAGGAAAAAGGGGTCAGGAACTTCAAATGCTTAATTTGGCCATTGTGCAGTTTGAAGAGAGGACATTTCATAAATGGCAAATCATTCCAGAGCCTGGGGAAAGAAGCAGTGCCTTATAACGAATTGGTGCCATAAAGGAGAGGACTGTTTCCTCCCCCAAAACACTGCACATGGAGAAACATCAACACTCTAGCTGCTGATAATCTTTCAGTGGAACCTGGAATTCCAGACAGTGAATCCTTTGGTGGGGTGTTTACCCTGTTAACAATGAGCTTCATACAAAGGCTCCGGAGCTGAGCTGCAAGACCAGGCAACAGGCAGCCCTGAAAGTCTGCTGGTACCGTTACAAGTCTTCGTTCTTCTTCTTTTTTTTAACAGTCCCAAGCTTCTCAGCAGCTATTATTTCAATGATTGCATTCTGGGTTTCTTAGCTCAGTCTTATCTGAAGATGTTATTGGATGAATTTGAAATAGGAACATTGCTCCAACTCCTTGTCTCATCCGCTTCTGCTTTTAGTATTGAAACAGATGTCCTGACAACTCCAAACATTTTTGACTTTCTGTTTTTCAGGCTGTGTGGAAAAAGTTTCTGCTAAATTCCTACCTGGGCATTAAAAAAGCTCTCAGAGTATCCTTGACTAGGCCTGGTCGTTTTAGCTATCACATGGGCTAAATGAACCCTGGGGTCATTGGTCAGCCTTTTAGTAAGTAGGAGTTTAAGAGTTAGGCCTAGTTAAAATGTGTCTAAATATACCTCTGAATGAATATTTCACCTGGACCTTTAGAGCTCGCTCACTCACTCCATAAGGCCTCTGTCGCCTCCAGATTGAGTCATTCCAGCCACATTTTCTTAGGCCCCTGCCCTGGAATCGTTCCAGTTTCAGGTATTTGAAGAACTGTGTACCTCTTGGAAGAGTTTGTATCTGGAAAGGAGGAGATAGAAATCTGGAGAAGAATACAAACTCCAGTCATGTTCTTAAATGGCAATCATTTGTCCTCTGAGGGTGGTCTGGGGAGGAGGAATGCAGGAGAGAGAAGGGGGTGGGTGTGCTCTGTCCTGTGTGCCTGTTTTAGCTTTTGCAGTGGTACAACCTTAACCCTCTCAATGAAACTGTTTTGCTTTATGAAAAGTCCAGGGTCTGTTGGGTCAGGTGATTCAGCTTTAAATTGAAGCCGTATTACTATCTAACTGTGTGTCGTGGGCAGTCTCTTAACCTCTCTGAGCCTTATGTTCCTAAGCAGAAAAGCAGATCCCTTAATACTTCCCTTCAATGGGCTGTTGTGAAGATCAAGATCCGGATGAACCAGGGATCATGAGTAGTCCAGCAGAGAGTTTCCCTGTTTCTTCCATAATTATAAGAAGCACTGAGGCCCCGCTCATGCTAGGCCCTGCTCTAGCATCCCTCAATTCAAATTCATGTCCCTGAAACTTTCTTAACATTGTTCTTTCTGTGGATAAACTTCCAGGGCTTCCATTAATAAAACTACTATAGTCTTTAGAAGGCATACCATCCATTAACATACTAGCTTGAATTGGTTTAGGGACTAGCTAGATTGATGATGACAAAGAAGGAGAAACACAACAGGGGGGAGGTTTATGGAAATAAACTGACGGATTTTTCAGGGCAGGGAGTTCAAGGAAGCAGATAGTAGGGAGAGACTCAGGGAAGTGTTGAGCAGAGAGGGAGAAATTGAAAAAGAATCGAGAACCACGAGAAGATGGGAAGGGAGTACAGAAGAGGCCGTGATAGGCATAGTGTGGTTCTTAGGCTGTAGCCCCAGAAAGGAGGGATTGTTTCTCCTGAGATACAGAGGAGGGGAAAAAGCAAGGGGGCCTTAGGTGTAGAATCCAGGGAAAGAGAAGGAGACTGGCAGAACTGGTTCAGTGGGTTAGAGGGTAGAAGGTGAAGCCTTGGAGCCAAGTAGGCATAGATGTATTCCCTGTCTGGGACACTAGCCATCTGATCTTGAGCACTTCATGTATACCCAATGATATGTCAGTTACTGCATATTAAATGGGATGATATCTAATTGGGAGCGCTGACTCAGTGAAATACTGCAGAGTGCCCAAAACATGTAGGCTCTCAATAGACCTCCCACTGCATATCACTGTCATCTTCATTCTCATTGTCTGCTGAGAGTGGCAACTTTGGGTGGCCTCGTACTTGAGGAGAGGAACCAATGTATGGAGTGCTGTAAGACAGTAGTAGTAAGAGGCAGCAAGGACTCAGTGGAAGTGAAACAGAATGGACCAAGAGTGGACCAAGCTCATGAAGCCCGGTGATGTCCAGCAATGTCCCCAGCCCTAGGACCAGAACTAGAGAACCAGAACAAGGTGAAGGGGATCTGGGACTGGGGCCTGGCCTACGTCCTGGCCTTCAGACCTAGTAGATGATTAGGGAGACAGGGAACAGTTTGCTCCTGTGATCTGTACTGTTGACAGCTGCACAAGGGGAAGGCAGAAGGGTTGAGTGCAGAGAGGTCTTGGTGATGGTGCAGAGCTGACACCATGGTGGAGTGGAAGGATGCTGTCAGGAGGGAGAGGCCTCAGCTGGGCACTCATCAGGGAAGCAGCCTGGAAATACTCATGTGAAATAAAGCCTTGATGCAGGGATAGCAGGGTCAAGAGGTCTGATGTGTTGTCAATAGGGGTGTTACAGTCTGGAGAATCCTTGGGTGCCCAGAAACAACACAGACTGCATTTGTCCAAGAATGAAGAACTGTGCCATGAGGAGGGTCAGTAGTCAAGAAAAGCCATGAAGTGAGGACGTGGCCTTGTTAGAGCTGCAAGTCCATAGTGATAAGGATGTGCTTTGATGGGGGCTTGGAGGGCAAGCTCTTGAGCTGAGATATGCATATTGTATTTGGCTTGCATATTGTCTTTTAAAAAGGCTGAGACAATATTTACAAAGTTTTATGAAACAAAACAAAACAAAACAACATCTTGATTTTTGAATCTTGTAGAAAAGTAGGATTATCTGACAAGCCTGTGTGTGTGTTATGATATGTTAATACTTCACTCTTCCCATTAGAAGCAGGGGTGATTTTTCAGTTTGCCATATTCCTCACCACTTCCTGTTAATCCCCAACAGATTAAGTGTCATTTGTTATTTGTTCTTGAACTGTTCTTTGGTTTCTCTGTGGTAGGGAAGTTTATTGTGTGCGTATAGAAATGTGCACCGGGAGGTATTGAATTTGTGACCTTAATTTGAAACAAGGGCTGAACCAATGAAGCTAGGTCTTGGTCCCTTGGCAGAAGAGGGACATTAATTATGCCATGAGTCATGACCATAGTGCCGGGGAGAGAAGGGACACAGGGAGACAGAAGTCATGGGTCAGAAGGGACTAAAAGAGAGTGTAGTAAAAGTTGCTCAGTCATGTCTCACTCTTTGCAAGCCCATGGACTATACAGTCCATGGAATTCTCCAGGCCAGAATACTAGAATGGGCAGCCTTTTCCTTCTCCAGGGGATCTTCCCAACCCAGGAATCAAATCCAGGTCTCCTGCATTGCAGGTGGATTCTTTACCAGCTGAGCCACAAGGGAAGCCCAAGAATACTGGAGTGGGTAGCCTATCCCTACCCAGCGGATATTCTCAACCCAGGAAATTAACCAGGGTCTCTTGCATTGCAGGCAGATTCTTTCCCAATTGAGCTATCAGAAAAGCAGCTGAAAGAGCATAAAGAAATGTTGCAAAATGTTCCAAAAGTGGTCCTGTTCCTAGGGCTACTTGCTCAAATCCCTTGAGAATCTTGTTCATTCAAGGTGTTGTATCTAGCTTTGCCCTGAGGGCTGAGCCAATGAGACTGATGGCTTTGGGCAGATCCTTCCCATACCTGTCTGGTGGGAGGGCTATGAGACCCCCCACTTATCTACTTCCTTCCTTGAAGAACTTACCTTCTACTACAGAAGCTGAAAATGTCATATTTTCCATTTTCCAGTCTTTGCTACAACTAAGGCTTGGGCACTGTATGATTAATAGCTTGTTTGGGCTACTATAACAGAATACCAGAGACTATGTGGCATATAAAATCAAACACTTATTTCACAGTTCTGAAGGCTGGGAAGTCCATGATTATGATACTGGTAGATTTGATGTTTGGTGATTGTGAAACCAAGTCCCCCTAAAACCGTGTTCCCTTACTTACTTTATGTTTAGGCTCTCTATCCAAAACTTTATTTCCTTTCTTGTCCCACTCTCATTCCCTTCAGGATTGAGGAATATTAAAGAGAAGGGGGGATTGAAACTGAGCAGGATTCTGTGGGGCCTTTCAGGTACAATAGGCTTTCTCTGTTCTTCATTTCTTGTTTACAGGAAAACAGACTTTGGTCTCCTAGACCTTCCTCGAGTTCCAAAAAGCAGTCTCAAGCAGTTAACGATTAGGGCAATAGAGTCACAGGATCCCTAGTTCCTCCTGAAGGCTGTAGGCAACAATCTGATGCACATCTTTGAGTTGTTCTGTAAAAGATGAGACCCCCATTCAAATGGAGGTTAGTGACTCTGTTATGACCACAAGCACATACACCCCAGACTGGCTGGAACCAGGAAGCTGAAAGTTCTGAAATATTACCCTGTTACCTCACCACCAACCAATCAGAAGAAGGTTCAGGAACTGACCTGGCATCCTATGACCCTCTCTCCTATGATGGTATTTAAAAACCCTTGCCTGAGATCCATCAAGAGTTCAGGTCTTTCTGTGCATGAGCTGCCCGTTCTCCTTATTTGGTGCCCTGAAGATAACCTTACTTTGCTGCCAGCACTCACTATCAGAGTTTGGCTTTCTGTGCTAGGGGCACATGTCTGGCAACAAGGACCTCCTTCCTCATGGACAGCACCCCCTGCTATGTCCTTCCATGGTGGACGGGGCTAGGGGACTTTCTCAGGCATTTTTCTTAAGAGTAATGATTCCAAACATGAGGGTTCTGCCTGCATGACTTAATCATCTTCTGAAGGGCCCCACCTCCTAGTACCATGATATGGGGGTTAGAATTTGGGGAAAATACAGACACTCAATCTATAGCAGGTATATGGTTCAATCATGGCCAGTGGAGCTTGAGGGAAAGTTCCCTTGGGCAGGGTGGCTTTGAGGAAAGATTTTCTTCCCTAATAAAGCATGGCTCATGAGAGAAAACATTCATTTTCTTCAACTAGATGTTAATGTATTCTGTCTGAATGCCTGAACCATGACACTAATCTTGTGTCTGAGAGGACAAACCGAAAGTTCTTGTAAAGTGGAAAGTTGCCAGGAGCCTGGATCCTTGATGACATTTTTGAAGCACTTAAGCAATCTTGTACCATTTATCTTTGGAATTTTTTATATGCAGTAATACATTTTTTGGTCACCATTTAAAAAGAAATTATTTATTTGACTGTGGTGGGTCTTTGTTGTGGCATGTGAGATCTTTCATTGTAGCATGCAAACTCTTAGTTGCAGTTTTGTGGGATCTAGTTCCCTGACCAGAGATAGAGCTCAGATCCCTGCATGGGGGTGGGGAGCACTGAGTCTTAGTCACTGCACCATCAGAGAAGTGCCTAGGCTACTTTTGATGGGATATGTTTCTACTTGCAGCCAAAAGCATTCTACTGGATAGAGAATGGACTTTTTAATGGGTTATATAGGTCCATTACTAGGCTTTTTAAAGGGGGTTTATCCCAGTGAGCTGGCAATATGCCAGAAACTGGAAAACACAGTGCATTTTCCTAGTAGATTTGTTAACCTGATGATAGCTTAGATGGCATTTTCATATGAAGAAAAACATGGATAATATTGGTATAGGGTTTAAAATTCATAAATAAAACAGGAGTCTTGAGACTTTTTCCAGGCAAAAATCCTAGGAGCTTGAGATATTTTGTGATGTAAGATACAGTTTCTCTTTCTGTTGGATGCAAGACATAAGATAATTCAAATTAAATGGCAGTTGGAGGGATTAAGTTACACACAAGGAAGGATTGTATCTATTGTGATTATTAAAAGGATTCTAAATTGGAAACACAACAGGACAATGGAATGTCAGAGCTTTAGATGTTTTCTTGAGGAGAGCATTGTGGTTGAAGTTTTGCCTGGACTTGTTTTCTCAGCTTTCTGGGTCCTTGTCAATGTCTTGCCATTGTTTTGTATTTGTGAAGAATAATGATTTTTTTTCCCTTAGGTGATGACTGTATTCCAGACCCTCCAATGTTTCTTTGGTGATTTATCCTTTGTTTTAATTCAATGTGCTACTCAAAATGCTGCCCTGGAGTTTTCCTCTAAGCAGTTAATGTGAATGAAAGCAGAAAATTGCCAGGAGTCAGCCAAATGTTGAGACAGATTGTAAATACCTGAAAGTATTTAAGCATTTCCGATAGGAAGGATACTGTAAATTTTACATGCAAGGGCTCTGCATCAAAGTCTAAATCCCAGCTTTTCTTCCCACTTTGAGACTTAGACAAAGTCAGCACAAAGGATCTACTGTTTCCACAGGCATTTACACCACCACTCTATCTTGTTATTCCTGACTTCTTGCCAATCATATTGAGAATTTCTCCAGGGGAGCAAAGCAGAATAACCAAACCAGCTTTGCCTCCTTGACAGTGAAGAATAGAAATAAAAGGCTCTCTTCCAAAGACAGGCTTTTCTTTCCTTTTTCTTCTTTATTTTAGCTGTATGTTTTAACTTGACACTCTGCCTTTGACAACCCCAGGAGTCCAAGCTGATGAAAAGCTGAGTTAATTTTCTCTTCCACAGCTCAACCTCACATTAATTTTTTTTTCCTTAAACAGGGATTTTGGAGGGGTGTTGATTTAGGGATTAGACCTAACAGACTTCTCCTCTGGGTTATAAACCCATACTCTAGGGTTATAAACTGTATCACTAGACTGAGGGCATGGTCACGCCCTTCGGTTCGTCGGCAGTGGCGGGCATGATGGATGACAACTTAGGGGTGGAAGCAGGGCTGAGCAGGTCTGACAGTTGCATTCCAGGGGCATCAGCTCCCCCTTTGAAAGAAGGTTTATCTTGTGCCAGCATGTTTCTTTGGACCAGAGCTGCTCTGCTTCTGTAAATCTCTGCTTCAGTCTTCAGCCTCTGGGCAAACTAGAGTGATCCTCCCTCCATTACCCACTCATTCAGTCTTTCAACAAATTGATTAAACACCTACTCATTACTGCAGTGTCAGAAAGCTAACATTCTGAGGACTTTCTACTGCCTTTCTCAAGAGGAGGAGTGGACTAGAGTAGTTAAAAGCAGGGAGTCTAAAGCCTGATTGCTTGGGGTTGAATCCTGGCTAGCTGAATGACCCTGGCTGAGTTCCTCAGCCTTGGCAGGTCCTGAGTAGTAGCATTCCACAAGCTTCTTGTGAAGAGTGAATAAAGTATAGCATCCTCAGAGCTCAGCCGGTACCTGGGAGGACAAAGCAAGCTAGTGGATGGTCGTTGCTAGAATCCTTGTCATCACTGTCATTGGTGCTTAGAAACTGACAAACATGGTGGCCGTCTCCTGGATCTCTTCGCCTGTCTTGGGCATCTTCATGCCTTTTTTTTTCCCACCTCAACGATTCACCAAGTGAATCGCCAGTGCCTTCCAGGAGCTCTGCACTCTGCTCAGTGCTGTGGAGTGACAAAAGCCTGTATGTCACCAGGCCTCCTACAGGGTCTGCTATTTGAAGGGACATATATAATGCCAGACTTGACCTGATATCTGCTGATCTGTGTGCTAACCAGTCGGAGGGAGCTGAGGGTGGGTGGTCAGCATGGCAGGAAGTTGGGGCAAGAGGGGCTGGCTCCTCTTGAGTTGGCCATAGTATCCTGGGTAAGTCATTGACCCTGTTGGGCCTCACTTTCCCCATCTGTAAAACCAGAGGGTTGGTCAACCGTCTTCAAACATTTTAGACCAGGACCCACAGTAAAAAGTGTCCATAATTTTACGTCTGATCCTCAGGATTACATCTATAACTAAAACAAAATTTTATAAAACAGAAATTACTCTTTCTATGTGAAATTCTGTTTTTCTGTCTTTAAAAATGCTGGTCATAGCCCTTTATATTGACTTCCTGACCCTCTCATGGTTCAGTTTGAACAACACTGGACGAGATAATCCCCCAGGGTCCTTTCAGCCTGTACTTTCTATAATTTTAGATCTACATGGGCTGTATGGATTTAAGAGAAGAAAGAATAATTAATTTCCCAGGGCAATGACTGGCTAGAGCCCAGCTGGATTGATTTAAAAGAAATTACGTGTATGATTGGCTCCCATTCCAGTTTTCTGGAAGTCAAGGACATGGTTTGAAGGAAGAGAAGAAGCTAATTGTGGAGAATCGTTTACTTGCATGGGAGGTGGAGAGTGCGGCTGTGAAGAGTTACCATGTGCCCTGCTCGTCTGAACTGGGGTTTTGTTTTTGGAAAGAGAAGAAAGAATCCTGTCATCCAAGTTTGCTCCTGCTCTCTAGAGTATGGGAATTCTGGAAGGAATCTACTCTCTTCAGGGGAAAAAAAAAGCCAGCTTGTTTTAATCCCTAAATGGATATAGTCCTGTGAATTAGGGGACTTGGGAGAAAGACTTCCCTGCCTGTGTAAATGTTTGTTTTTGACCTAATGTGTTTGTCCATTTGCTTGACTGCTCAGGAGATAGTCATCTAGAAACACAAGCTTTAGGAGAAACTTAAAAAGCGACCAGAACAAACAAAACCCACCACCCCAACCCCCCAGACCGAAAAAGCAACCTGCAACCTCCCAGGTCAACATCCTCAGCCTCTCTTTAGTTCATTATTTGTAGAGAAAACTCACATCTCAGTGGGCCCTTTGGGAGCATGCTCTGTATTAGGGCTTACAAACACCCAGACATTTCAGTGACACACTTTCATGTTATTCTGAATCAAATCAATTAGAAGATTTCTTTTCTCTGCCTCTGTTGCAGGTGGCTTTCTTTGGCTCTTTGCACCCTAAGGAAATGTTGGAGCTTCCAGTGATTTCTTTCTGAGATCAATGCCCTTTTTAACATTTTGAGACTTTCAAAGTGCTTCCCTCAGTGCAGACTGAAGCCTGATCAACACCTGCAGAGACAGACCCTTTGGGGAAACATCAGCTGGCAGCCTCAAGGGAGCAGATTTCGACTGGAAGAAGGAAAGCTGCTTTTCTGTCCTTGTCTGGTTTAGATTTTGGTTAGAAACACTAGGATCTGAGTCAGTGGGTTGGGCAAATTTCTGAGCCCCCCATGCCTCTATAAAACTAATAATAATATCACATTTATAGGATTACATTAAATATTGCATATCAGATTGTTTAGAATCACATGTTAAGTTACTCAGTAAAGAGTAATCACTAGTTCTATATACACATTATCCCAGGAAGAAGGTGGAAAATTCTAAGATAGAGATGGAGAGAATGAACTAAAAGAAGTACCACTGGCCTTAGGTCAGATTGCAAGTCCAGAAGGTTGGAACCAAGATGGTGCTTGGCTTTTCCAACCCAGCCCACCCATCTGGTGCATGAGAAGGGGGCAGCCAGGTAGTCCTGGTAATAAAGGGGATGAGAGTAGGGTTTTGGGAAATGGAGATAAAAACTCCAGCGCCACAGTGCTGCTAAAAAGATGAGCAAATCAGCGGATAAAGCATTTGATTGGAACTTGGCACATAGTAGGGACTGGATAAGTACTGCCCACATTAATAGCCTTCCCTTCCCACAGCTGGGCCCCTTCCTCAGAAGTTTCTGAATTCAGAACCTTCCTCAAGGTAAGGAAATGGCAGCTTGGTTGAATACAATGGTCTTTTTAAGGCTGCTCAGATGTTTATCTTATTCCAATATTTACCCTATTGAGTAGAATTTGGGGGTGGCTTACTTTTTATTGCTCTGGGGAGTGAGTGAGGTTTCACGGTGTTAAGTTGAATATCAACTTTTAAGTGAGAAACGTATAGAACTGAGAGGAAACCCCTCTTTTGACTCGGGGAGGAAAGGCTCTGGTAAAATCTGGCCTGGATCTTCTCCACAGACCACTGTGGGGCCAAGGAGTTCAGCGGAATAACTGAAGGTGTTCAGTTTGGTTCAAACATCTGCAGAGGTTTAGCAGGAGCCCTGTCCAGGTCTGGGGCCAGGAGTACCTGGGAAATTCTAGCAACTGACTGCCTATCAGTGATGGTGTCTTGTCCCGAGCCCAGAGCAGCTGTGGACGGAGCCAGAGGTCTCACACCTTACCCCCAGGTGGCCCTAGGTCTGGCTAGCCTATGTTAAATCCTATATAATTTTTTTTTCCATTTTGGCTGAAACCACCCCTCAGGAAATAGAACTTATGATAAACAGCTTCTTCAAAGAAGCAGGACAGTGGCCAAATGAGCCTACACTGTAAGTGTTCTATATGTTAAGTCATCAGTACTTCCTTTTGGGACAGAAGACTTTATAGTATCCTTCAGAACTACTACCAAAAGTTTTCTCTTCAGTAAAGACTCAAGACAACAGGTGTGTATTCAGAATATACAAAGGTTTTGAGTATTTCTTCTTTTCCAGGATTGTCAAGCAATGATATATTTTTATTCAGTTAATTTTCTCTCTCAATAGTTCTGTAAAATAGTGTTTTACAGATGAAGAAACTGAGGCACACCAAGGTTAGGTCATTTTGGGGTTGAATGACGGAGCCAGAGTTTGAAAGTGTGTCTGCACACCTCCCAGAATGGTAGTCCCATTGGAGCAGTTCTTGGAAACTAAGCTTCTGTGGGTGTGTAGAGGTGGTGGGCTTTATTATTTCCCTCAGTAAGCTTCTATCAGATCAGAGAGTGGGGACCGGCCAGATGAGGTGAAAGGAAAAAGTATTGCTTGTAAGATTAGGTTTTCGGTTCTAGCACATGCTGTCTATACAGTATAAACTAAAATCCTTTAGATCTCCAAGATGCTGGGAGGCAGGGAGGACACTCAGTCCCTTTCGCCCAGCCTGAGCAATTTAGTTTGTTCTCTTCAGTGGGCGAGGGAGCCACACCCAAGGGGCACAGGGAGAAAAGAGGAAGCTGTCAAGGCAGTGGGCATGTTTCTCGTCTGGACCTTTCCCGGGTGCTGAGGCTGTGTGCAAAAGGAAGAATAGTAGCTGCCCAGTGGTTTTTTTTTTTTTTTTTGAGAAAAAAATTCTCAAAGCAGTGCTTATGTGTTGTACCAGCAAGGCTTTCCTCCTATAGACTTCTATCTCAAAACATGAGAATTTCTGCCAATGATATTTATAGAAGTTTCCTTTCAGTACAGAATTTCTTTTTATTTAATACTTATTTATTTGGCTATTTAATATTTATATATTTACTTATTTAGTTTCAGCTCATAGGATCTTTAGTTGTGGCATGTGGGATCTAGCTCCCTGACAGGGATTGAACCTGGGCCCCTCGGCATTGGGAGCATGGAGTCTTAGCCAGTGGGCCACAAGGGAAGTCCCATCCCCTTTAGCACAAATTTCCTTACTCATTTTCTTCAGTCCATCCATGCCTACTGAGCACCGTCTAGGTACCAGGCATTTCTCCTTTAGGATGAACTAGTTGGACCTCCTTGCAGTCCAAGGGACTCTCAAGAGTCTTCTTCAACACCACAGTTCAAAATCATCAATTCTTCGGCGCTCAGCTTTCTTTACAGTCCAACTCTCACATCCATACATGACCACTGGAAAAACCATAGCCTTGACTAGACAGACCTTTGTTGGAAAAGTAATATCTCTGTTTTTCAATATGCTATCTAGGTTGGTCAGAAATTTCCTTCCAAGGAGTAAAGCGTCTTTCAATTTCACGGCTGCAGTCACCATCTGCAGTGATTTTAGAGCCCCCCCAAAATAAAGTCTGACACTGTTTCCACTGTTCCCCATCTAGTTACCATGAAGTGATGGGACCAGATGCCATGATCTTCGTTTTCTGAATGTTGAGCTTTAAGCCAACTTTTTTTACTCTCCTCTTTCATGCTCATCAAGAGGCTTTTTAGTTCCTCTTCACTTTCTGCCATAAGGGTGGTGTCATCTGCATATCTGAGGTTATTGATATTTCTCCCGGCAATCTTGATTCAGCTTGTGTTTCTTCCAGCCCAGTGTTTCTCATGATGTACTCTGCATATAAGTTAAATAAGCAGGGTGACAATATACAGCCTTGACATACTCCTTTTCCTATTTGGAACCGGTCTGTTGTTCCATGTCCAGTTCTAACTGTTGCTTCCTGACCTGCATATAGGTTTCTCAAGAGGCAGGTCAGGTGGTCTGGTATTCCCATCTCTTTCAGAATTTTCCACAGTTTATTGTGATCCACACAGTCAAAGGCTTTGGCATAGTCACTAAAGCAGAAATAGATGTTTTTCTGGAACTCTCTTGCTTTTTCCATGATCCAGTGGATGTTGGCAATTTGATCTTTGGTTCCTTTGCCTTTTCTAAAACCAGCTTGAACATCTGGAAGTTCACGGTTCATGTATTGCTGAAGCCTGGCTTGGAAAATTTTGAGCATTACTTTGCTAGCATGTGAGATGAGTGCAGTTGTGTGGTAGTTTGAGCTAAGGTGTTAATGACCTCATCAACATTGTTCTGTCTCTGAGAACAGAACTGCTGAGACTCCAGGGCATCTGACTCAAAGCAGGAGGCTCTGAAAGGGCTGAGAGATGGCCTTGGAAGATGCCACTTGACTACTTTTCTCTGAAGTGATAATATGCGTACCCAGGGATTGGAGACCTTGGATGGCTGGAGTGAAGAGTGAGGGTAAGGAGGAAGGAGACACACCATGGCTCCCACTTGCTGCTTGTGTAGTGTGGCCTTCTTCAGGAACTCCAGGAATAGAAGTGGAGCCCTCTCAAACTTTATTGTTCATAAAATCATCTCAGGAGTTTATTAAATTTCATAATGATGGACTGTATCCTCAAAGACTTTGAACATACATTAGTTTAGCCTAAGTTCTGGAATCTTAATTTTAATCAACACTCCAAGTGCTACTCAGAGAAGGAAATGGCAACCCACTCCAGTGTTCTTGCTTGGAGAATCCCAGGGACGGCAGAGCCTGGTGGGCTGCCATCTATGGGGTCTCACAGGGTCGGACACGACTGAAGCACTTAGCAGCAGCAGCAGCAGCCAAGTGCTACTAATGTAGGATTCAAAGTGGCTTGAAGGTGCATACAATATGGACACATGTTTAAAAATAAGGAAAGATAAAGATTAGACAATCCTTTGAGAAATATTGGTCTTAAAGACAGTTCAAAGGTTGGAAGCCACCTGTGTGGGTGTTGGGTGTGGCTTTGTTGACAGTAGATCTGGTGTTTGCCTTCAGCTTGCATTGAGAAACATTAACAGAAATTGCATGAGAGTCAGTATCATGTTTGCTGAAAGTCTGTTGGGGAGCACCCAGCCTGCCATATCACAGAGCTTGCACTTTGGGGATCCAGGGAACAGTGTTCATGGGAGACTGTGCAGGGAGACCTGTGCTTCTCTTCACTACTGGCTTGCTCTTGCCTGATGGAATATGGGAATCTCCTCCTAACTGATCAGTTGGTTTCCTGGACTGTTCTTTCTGGGAATCATGGCTGAACTGGTGGTTCATCTCAGCAACTATGGTTTGCACTGTGGAGCAAACCATAGTGATTGTGGGGCAACAATCAGTACCCCCAATCCAGGCTTTGTGTTATTCTCTTACCATTTGTTTTCCCTTAATGCTTTGGTACTATTTTTTAAAAATATTTTTTAGATAAAATTCATATAACATAAAATTCACCATTTTAAACATTTTAAAGCATACAACTCAGTGGCTTTTAGTACACTCACAGTGTCGTGCAGCCATCACTGCTATCTCATTACAGAATATTTTCATTGCCCTAAAAAGAAAACCCCTTATCCATTAAGCAGTCACGTCCCACTTCCTCCCTACAAGCCTATGCAACCCCTGATCTGCTTACTATCTCTGTGGATTTTCCTGTTTTGGACATTTCCTAAAAATGGAATCATATGATATGTGGCCATTTATGCCTGACTTCCTTCACTTAGCACAATGCTTTTAAGGTTCATCCATTTATCCATATTTCATTTCTCTTTATGGCTGAATAATACTTCATTTAAATGGGGTCTTCCCAGGTGGCTCACGGTAAAAGAATCCGCCTGCCAGTGCAGGAGACGTTGGAGATGCAGATTCGATTCCTGGGTGGAGAAGATCCCCTGGAGAAGGAAATGGCTACCCACTCCAGTACTCTTGCCTGGGAAATCCCATGGACAGAAGAGCCTTGTGGGCTGCAGTCCATGGGGTCTCAGAGAGTCAGATATTTTAATAGATACAGCAAATTTTGTTTATCCATTCATTAGTTGAGTTGTTCCATCACCTTTTAAAAATATACTTTTTGTATAGTAATAGTTTTAGCCACCTCTAGTTCTTTTTGTGATAAAATAGAACACAGGCAGTTGAAATTCATTTATGAATAGCTGCAATGGTAGTTCTGTAGAATGATCAATAAAAATAAAATATTGTCCTCATTTCTAAGCTCAGATAATAATGTGTGGTTTCTAACTATTCAGTCAAGTATTAATCTATCATTTGGACCCAGTTCTGAGCCTCTCCTGGGTCCTCTACATCTCACTCAGAGCTCGAGGGAGTTTGGGGATGGGATCCGCCTCACCTAAGCTACTGTTACGCACCAGCATGGACACTTCTTCCTTCTCAGAGGCAGGAGCAAGAAAAGGGAATTGGATTGGACTGCTCTTCCCAAGTCCATTTTGCTCTTTACAGTGATGGATGGTTTTCAATTAACATGAGGTCATGGGCTATTAAGATGACTGCACAGTGTGTAGGGGAGAGTGAGTCACCTGTGTGCATGTGAAATGCCGGTGGCTCTTTGGTAGAACCTGTGTGTGTTTTCTTCTGGGGGTGGGTTTAAGAATGGGCAGCAGAGGCATCACTGGAAATGAATGAGCTCCATGCAGGATAAAGATCACCTCTCTGCCTCCACCTTTACCCTTGTCCACAGTCTCAGAACAAAACCATGTGAAAACAAGAGAGAAAAAAGTGGTCAATTCTGGTTGTATTCTTGGAGACCTCACTTCAGCATAGCACCCTGAACCAGAGCTTGATGGTGGGAAATGGGGACAGGATCAGGCAGGGATAGGCAGCGGGGTCTCTTTAGGCCCGTGCCCAGATCAGCCATACTCTGCCTGGTTGGTAGTTGTGGCGGGCAGCTGAGGAGCCAAGGAGATTCTGCCTGGCTGTCCTTAGCTGCTGCTGATGGCTGGACAAACCAAGAGAGAGTCAGGGTGTCAAGCGGCTTTCTGAAAAAGAACACCTCAAACTTCAGCATCTGAAATCATTTTAAGATGTACAAGGATGGGCAAGTTCCTTGTGGCTCTTTTTAGGGGAGGAGGTGAACTAACTAACCTTTGAACTCCTACGAGAAAGGTAGTTATGCAGCCCTATGATGAGGTCCCTCAGAGTCACTCTGGGGATGCAGAATTCCAGGCTGCCGGCACTGAGCTGCTGGCTCCGGTGAGTGAGACTCGTGTTCTGCTCATCTTTGGGACTGTCTGGCTTAGCCGCATGCACCCCCATGGCCCCACCCTTAACTTTGTGAAAAGTGTAGTGGTGGAAGGAGAGGGGCCGCGATGCTGGACTGGCTGGGTTGGTTAGGTTGGGTCTCTGACCAAACGGGAGGTGTCAGAACTTGGATTCTTTAGGGGATTGAGCCAGAACATGGATGTTTCAGATCTGGGCTGCAGATCTCATGAGACGTAAGGCAGGTTGAGTTAAAAAACCTTTAGAGACAGCCATGTTCAAGTTCCAGAGAGCTCAAGAGTAAAGGCCGAGTGTAAAGGTCCAGAAGCAGACCTGAGGCTTAAAGTTTAGGATCACAGAGCCCCAGGACTTAGAGGGCTAGCAGTCAGGTAGCGAACTGAATAAGAATGTGTGTGTGTGTGTGTGTGTGTGTGTGTGCACACATGCAGGTGGGCATGAGCACACTCACACATAGGATGTTTGTGTGTGAGCACACGTGTAGGCTGAATATGGTACGTATACGTGCCTGTAGGGTTGTATGTACAGAGAGTGCTGAATGTGTTCATGTGTTGAGATAGTGTGTAGATATGAATGTGAGTGGTGAGGCCCTAAGCACTTGTATAGATTTTGTGTGAGTTCAGAGGCCAGGAGTGTGTGACGATGATTGGGTTGTGGTTGGTGTGCTTGTTAACATGTACTTCACATACAGCCAAGGTCAGCTGGGCTCAGTACCTTGCCTTCTGAGGGTGGCTGTTCTTAAAAGGCTGCTGAGAGTAGAGAATCTGGGGCTGCATTTAGAACTTTATAGGGCTGCATTTCCTAAAATTAATGGAGTAGTGAAATCTACTGAGGAAGGTAAGGAGAATTATTGGAACCTTAATAATAATTGTGTGCTGACAGTTCCTGGGGAAACATTTCTGCCTCTAACCTCTGACTACCAGTTTTTAGTTTCTGAGTTCATATGCTTTCAATGGGCTCTAAATTCAAAGGCCACTCATAGGTCTAAATTGCATCTTCAACTCTTGGTCCCTCTGATGAAAGGCACTTGGTGGTGGGGGGAGGGGAATCAGAGCCACCTTAGGGTGCAAGGGGACTGTGGAGCTACAGATGAACTTGGGTGGGAATTAGGGGTGCTGAGTTCTGGAGTAGACTCTGCCGGTGACCATGGACAGTAGATGCTTCTGGTCCTAGTATGTCATCACTAAAACCAGGGTGCTGTCAGGAATGGATTCTCCAAATCCCCTGTAAGTGTGGCAGTGTCAGGATTGCTGGCCAATGACTAGAGGGGTGATTGCCCTCCCTCTAAAGGAGCACTGGAGCTTTCCCATCAGTTTGACAAGTGCAGCAATACGGGTTTCTGGAAAAAAAAGAAAAAGATCAGTTGCTCCTAATGGACATGGCCCTTTACTTTCCTTGACCAATCAATACATGATCACAAAATCAATAATTTTCCACAGAAGTGTGTGTGTTTTGGTGTTTCAGACTGAGTTAAAAGACATAATAAAATCTGCTGGCACTTTCCATAGGCTGAATAGCTACTGACCTACATAATAACGGGTTGTGTACTCTGGGTTAGTAGTTATTCAACCTTCACACACCCTGCCAGGCAGGCACTATCTTTCATCTCTCTTTTACAGATGAGAAGCAGAGACTCTGAGAGTCTAAATCATGGAATGGGTGTGTTTCACCCCTCTGCTGGTTTCTCTTTTAGATTCTCAAGGTCTTGGTTACAAAGCATCCTTTTTTTTAAAAAAGAAAAAAATATGCATTTATGCACTTATTTGGTGTGTGGAGGTCTTGGCTGTGATGTGTGGGATCTAGTACTCTGACTAGGGGTGGAACCTGGGACCCCCGAACTGGGGACACAAGTCTTAACCACTGGACCACCAGGGAAGTCCCCAGAGCATCCCTTTCTTATTTAAAAATAGGCTTATGGGAAATGCACAGAGTTTGAAGCAAATTCCCAACAGATTCCACGAAGTGACAAAATCCAGTCCCTCTGCTAGTAGGAAAAACCTGTAGGCAAGAAGCAGTCCCACCAGCCATCCCAGGAGCTGGCTTCCTACATCCGTAGCTTCCTGGTGGTGGAGGGGCAGAGCCTTGGGTGGGGGCTCCCTGGTGTGCGCCCAGTGGGACCTTTGGTTTCTGGTTACAATGGTATAGCGCTGATCTAGTAACGGCGGGGAGGACTACAACCCTCCAGCAAAGACCTTTTTACACATTTATTAATGAATTATTAAGCATGATGTTTAGAGATATCTTCCTGTTAAAGAATAATCCTCAAGTCCATGAAAAAGAATCAGCACCCCTCCCAAGCCCCTTTCAAAATCTTCCTCCCCACCAGCGTAGCTGTGGGGTTCTGTGCTCGGAGACTGAAGGAGGTGTCCTGCTTAGATGGCCTCTCTTTGTTTTTCCCTCCGCACAAGTTAATTTTCCCAGGGTCATGTGGCGACAGTTCACTATGGACACAGCATTTTCCTGCAAGATATTTTCTGAAACCACCAACAGCCTTTTGGTTTTCAGGGTCCTTATATAAAGAAATTTGCATTAAGAGCTCATTGGGCCCCCTCATTTCCATACGTGTTTGAAAGGGCAGGAGCTTGGGGAATGCAATGAGAAAAATGTGAATGCTCTGGCTAGTGGTGCCTGCTCTGCAGAGATGTTCACGACTTGTAAAAAGTAGAAATTTAACTTCAGTTACCTTAAATATGTTCGTGTACAGTTATGGAGTTTAGGAAAAGAATAAATACTGTTTCTTTTTTCTTACCTTTGCTGCTATGATGGTTATTTTCTTTTGATTGTTTAGAAGAGAACAAAGGTTTTTTTTTTTTGGAATGGTTTTTCCTGGGGTGGCCCTAACATGACATTAATTAAGAACCAGTAGAGAATGGAGTGGAATGTGTTCTAAGGAGCCAAAAATGCTTTGCAGTGAGCACCGGATGGAATTTGGTGCAGCGCCCTACAGGCAAGATTTCTTTGGGTTTATGATTCTGAAAAAGATGGGCCTATGGGTCAAATACAATTTTTTTAGGGGTTGAGATTTTTCAGGCAATATCCACACAAAAAGACTACATATATTCTATCACCAACACTTATCTAGGAATTATTTTTTTATTTTTTAAGTTGTGGTGAAATATACATAACATCAAATTTAGCATCTTAATCACTTTAAGTATCCAATTCAGTGGCATTGAGTACATTCATACTGTTGTGCCACCATCACTACCATTCACTTCTAGAACTCTTTCCAGCTTTCAAAGTTGAAACTTTGAAATAACAGTTATTTTTAACCATTATGTTTTTATATTTGGAAATTAGGTTGGATCTATTACCTCTGCTGAGACCTATTGAAACACAAATGTGAGTATGTTTTGTGTTTCATATAGTAGATCCTAGAGTAATTACTGAGCCACAAGTATACTCATTCCAAGTTTTAAAATGAATAAAAGAGAAAAGAAGGCAAGGAATTATGCAACCATGTTTTTAAAAGGACTATGAAAAATAAGATGAAAATGTAAATTTGAGTGGCGTGAAGATTTATTTAGACTTGTTGAACCTGACTTAAACTGGGGTCTATGTTTAGAATTCTGAATATCTCTAATTGAAAATTGGTGTTTCCTTTAATTACTAATATAGGTGGCAAACCACAGCATTAGCCAACCTGTGACTGTCACCAGTAGAAATCACAGCCATTTTCTTAGCACATTGAAATTACTCAGTTATATCAAAATATGATTTATTTCACAATTTCAAAACGATGGCAGTTAGTAGATCAGTCCCTAGGTATTCAGTGTTTTAATATATAGTAATATCTTGTCATCACTATGTGTTATTACAAAAAATATTTTGATAACAATATTTCAATGCAGTTGATTTTCTTTTTATCCTGGGTATTTTACATCAAGCACTGAAAAACATTATTCTGAGAAGAGGTTCGGAGATTCCTTCAGCTTGCCCCAGGGACCATGGCATGAGAAAGTGAAGAACCTGGGGCTTCATGCCTTCTTTGTCATCAGCGAGACTGGAGGGACAGTGAGGTGAAGGCACACGAGGGCAGGAGGCATTTCCCTACCTCCATTCCCAGTACCCACGCTGCTGCTCACGCCCAGTGGTTTGGGGCAGCTGACCCTCTCTGAGGCTGTGTGTTCTGGTGTCTAAAATAGCAGTGACAGTAGTAAAAACTTTGTTATTTTTAGGAGGTCCGACTGCATCTGCACGTGTAAAGTACTGAAAATGACTTCTGACTTTCCTTTCTTGCTAAGCTGCTGCTGCTGCTGCTACGTCGCTTCAGTCATGTCTGACTCTGTGTGACCCCATAAACGGCAGCCCACCAGGCTCCCCCATCCTTGGGATTCTCCAGGCAAGAACACTGGAGAGGGTTGCTATTTCCTTCTCCAATGCATGGAAGTAAAAAGTGAAAGTGAAGTTGCTCAGTCGTATCCGACTCTTAGCGACCCCATGGATTGCAGCTTACCAGGCTCCTTCATTCATGGGATTTTCCAGGCAAGAGTACTGGAGTGGGGTGCCATTGTCTTCTGATCTGCAAATTACCAAGACATGAACTGTAAACCATTTGTAATTGTGTATTTAGAAGGAACAGAACCTGTTTTCATTCCTTTAATCCATGTGTAAACACCATCTATCAGCTCTTCTGTTGAAATCCTCCTTTTTTTCTTTCTTCTTCTTTTTTTTTTTTTTTGCTGGTAACTTGAACCATCTACGCCAGTGGTTCTCAGAAGTGGTTTCTGGGCCAAGAACCAGGGAACGAGTGACAAATGTACCTTTTCTGGCTCCACTGCAGATGTACTAAGATTCATCCATGATAACGGTGGGGCCCTGCAATCTATATTTACCAAATTTCCCAGGTGACTCTGCTGCTACTGCTGCTGCTGCTAAGTTGTGTCCGACTGTGTGCGACCTCAGAGACGGCAGCCCACCAGGCTCCTCTGTCCATGGGTTTTTCCAGGCAAGAGTACTGGAGTTGGGTGGCATTGCCTTCTCTGCCCAGGTGACTCTACTACTCCTTAAAATGTGGAGTAAACCATCCCTCTTCCCACCATTACCTCTGGAAATGAATCAGATTGGAGGCAGCTGGTCTCCACGGCTAGATTAGCTACTTGCTCTTGATTGTACCTGCGATAATTTCAGTTTTTGACCCATCTTGGCTTTCGGACTTTTTGAAATCTGTCTTTGGAACTGAATAAACCTTACTCTTGGGCTGGTTTTCTTTACAATGGCTCCAGGTAAACGTGACCCTCATTAGCAGGATTCCAGCAGTGGAGGGGGAAGCTGGGAGGTTGGGGTACGGGAAGGTGGGTTGGATGATATGCTTAGAGAGTGTAACTCATTCTCAGCTTGCTTGGTTTCACCTTTGCCCTAGGTGTTCGTTTGAGGCCTCCCTGCTCCAGTCTACCTGTGAGGTAGGCTCTGAAACTTGAAATTGGCCACAGAGGGAGTATTTACACCATGGAAATTACAAATGCTAATACAGTTCCAGGTATTATGTTTGTTTGTTTGTTTTTTTCTTTGTTTTTTAGAGTCTGTTCATGAGTATACTTCTTGAATGCATGATTTAAAGCAACACTGTATTTACCAGTTTGTGTGTACTTAGGAATGTTATTCAACCTCTTAGCTATCAGTGTACAAAACCGAGGAATCATGTCTAGATAAGAGAATGGAAATTAACCATGATTCTACCTCTCAAACATAACCATGATTAATGTTTTGATGTGTTTCTTTTATGCTGTGCATTTTGCTTAATATTTGAGATTATACAGTGGGGCATCCTTTTTCTTGCCCACCATCAATCATATCATAAGCACTTCCCTGTATTTTATTAAAATTATTGAAAACATCTTTTTTAATGACTATGTAATATACTGCCCTTGGGATTAAATACTTTACTTGGTCTGCTTTATAAATAATGGTGCAAGGTCCTTTTTCCTGCATTTTCATTGTTTTCTTAGATCATGTTCCCAGAAGAGAAACTACCAGATCAGCTTTTGAGGCTTAAGTACATAGTTCTAAATTGTTTTCCAAAATGTTTGTATTAGTTTATATTCCCTCCAATGAAGAGAGTGCAACTTCTTTTAATTACTGTATTAACCAAACTAAGAGCTCTGTTTTAACTTAGAAACCAGCATTTTGGCATGTTGCATTTGGATGTCTGTTTGTTGCCTGATAGTTTTAGAAGGAGATGACCAAATTTGGAATTTTCTTTAAAGGCATGCTATATATGCTTTAGTATTTTCTCATTTCTCCCTTTTACTCCCCTTAAACAGAATAGACTTTAAGTGCCTTTCCATGCCATTTAATAGCCTCCCACTATTCTGTATATGGATGTACTTTTTAAAATTTGAGCCATCCCTTATGGTTGGACACTTTTGCATCGTGTGTTTTCCATTATTGTCAATAATACTTTTTATCCACTGACTTCTGGGTTTTATAGCTAGCAGCCTTGTTTGGGAACAATTCAGGGAGAAGCTGGCTCAATTGTAGACGTTCCCAGCTGTCCGACTCCAAGATGGATTCTTGTGCCTGCCCTTTGCACTTCTTTCCCCCTGACTATTCCCCTCTCTTCGTTTCACAAATCTATAACCGAGGGAAGCACTGGGCACTCCATCTTCCCCAGCTCCCTCGGTCTTGCTCTTCATCTCGGGAGCCTCACAGGGCCAAAGGCTGAGATAATCCTAACTACATCACGCTGCCTCCTCTCCTTGTTTATTTAAAATAATTAGGGGCACAGTTAGAGAGTAAGATAGTACTATGAGGATTAGACAAGACTGACAGTCACCTGCCTGCCTCCTGACACCCTCCAATGACCTATCATTCCTCAGAGGTAACCAGTTACACTTCTTTACTTCTTGAGATGCTTACTTGTATATTTTGATAACATGTTTATATAGCAATTTTTTCCCATTTTCCATTTATCTATTGTTTGCCTACTATAGATTTAGAGGTATTCCAATAACTTGAAAGTGAAAGTCACTCAGTCGTGTCTGACTCTTTGCGAGTCAGCCCATGGAATTCTCCAGACCAGAACACTCAGTGGGTAGCCTTTCCCTCCTCTAGGGGATCTTCCCAACCCAGGGATCAAACCCAGGTCTCCTGCATTGCAGGCAGATTCTTTACCAGCTGAGCTATCAGGGAAGCCCATTACTACAGCCTCAAGTCTCCAGTTCCTTTCCATACAGTCCATTGATGTAGTTATACACCAGTTTTAGTTAGATCAACGTTAGGGTTTTGTGTGTGTGTGATTAACAGGTCTTTTGTTGGTAGTAAACTAGAGCAAACAATCAGAATTGTGTATGTGCGGTATTCAGTACACATAATAAAATTAAAGAAATTAAAAACTTGTATGAAACAAAACACTGGAGAAAAGATATCATACAGCTCAAGAGATACTCAAGTGGGAAAGTCCTCTCCATCCTTCACAGCTTGTGCTCTGTACCTAATAGAACTTACCACACTTACCAAAAGAATACAGATGTTTTGGTACTGGATATATTTAAGAGGAGTAGCAACATTGGTTTTTACATCACTATCACTAATATAGACATTGTTCATAGCGGAGTCAAACAGTGTACCAGAGTTGTTATTCCTTTGCTGTGAAACATTTTATTTTCCTTATAGTTAATAATTGACTTTTTGCTTTTCGTTTGCATCTGTTACTAATATATCTCTATAGTCTTTGCCAGAGTTTAAAAGTCCCTCTCAAGGTGGTCAAAACTGTTAGATAATGTATCAGTCTTCCTAACCCTCTATTTACTTTCTCCTCAGCTATCCTGGGATTTCTCTTCATCGTATGTTTGTAATTTACTTAGCTTTTTCTCCAAAGTAGCTTTGCTATTTCCAGGATCCCTTGTCTTTTTCTCTCTTGGTTTATTTCAAGGATGTCTTGGTAAATGTTTCATGACTATCTGGGGCTAGGGGACAGTTGAAAAGGGGAGGAAGCCCTAGTTTGTAGTGTTGCTGATTTCTATGGTATCAGTATTCCCTCCATGGCTGATTTTAGGTTACTAATATAATACCACTAAACTTGATATATTAGTCAGGGTTCTTCAGAGTAACAGAACCAATAAGATACGTATCTATCTGTCAATCAATCATTAAGAGACTTACTATGAGGGACTGGCTCACCAGGTTACATGGGCCGAGAATTCTTTCAACCTATAAGCTGGAAGGCCTGGAAAGCCAGTGGTTTAATTCCAGTCTGAGTATGAAGGCCTGAGAACCAGGGGAGCTGACGATATAAATCCCAGTCTGAGGGCAGGAGAAGATCAATGTTCCAGCTCAGCAGGCAGCCAGGAAGTGAAAGGGGCAAATTTCTCCTTCCTCTGCCTTTTTTTGTTCTCAGGCTCTCTATAGGTTGGAAAATGTCCACCCACACTGGGGAGGACAAGACACTTTACTGAATTGAATCCTCCAATTGAAATATTAATCTCCTCTGAAACACCCTTCTAGATACTCTCAGTCATGATGTCTGGGCAGACACCAGTCGCACTGTCTTGCTTAGGAATGGGAGGAGATGCTCCTGTGGGCCGGTAAGGGCCTGCTCACAGCGCGCCACCAGGCAGTCACCTTGCTTCTGATGCAGCGTCTCTTCTAACAGCTTCCTGAGAAAGAGCACATGGAAAGTAGATGTTTCAAAAACTTAAAAAAAAATAACAATTTTACTCTCATACTTCATTGACATAGGCTTAAAATTGAGGTGGGAAATGGTTTTTACTCAGAAACTGGGGGGTGTTTGTTTCCAGTGTTGCTGGAAAGAACTGCAGTGCTGTCCTGGGGCTAATCCTTTGTAAGTATATTATTTTTCTTCTTTGACACCTCTAGGATTTTCTCTTTATCCTCGTGGATAGAAAGTTTCATCATGGTGTGTCCCTAATCCCCAGTTGGTCTGTAGCCTTAGCAGATCCTTGTCAATCAGTGAGCTCACACCTTTCAGTTTTGGGAAGCTTTATTTCTTTGATTTCCTCTCTCTTCTTTTTCTTTTAGTTCTAACAGTTTATTGCTACCAACCCATCTCCCTCTCCCCTCATGCATGCATGCCCAGTCATGTAACCCCATGGACTGCAACCCACCAGGCGTCTCTGCCCATGGACTTTTCCAGGCAAGAATACAGGAGTGGGTTGCCATTTCCTTCTCCATGATTTCCTCTCTTTTCCTAGAACTCTGGTTTGCTGGATATTAGATCTCTTGTTTTGATTCTCTAATTTTCCTTTTCTTGTTGTTGGAAAATCTAGATTTTCTTTCTCAGCTGTTTCCTAGGCCTTCTGTGTAACACTAGCTGTTCCTGTCAGGGGGATGGCACCTTGGATTTGGGGCCATGTCCTAGGTCTATGTCTCTTCTGGAGTGCCTGCTTGGCATCACGCTTGACAGGATGGAGGAGTAGAAATAGCGGAGACTTTTCATCCAGGTAGATCTGGTTTTGAATCATACAGCATGGACAAATCACTAGTTTTTAAAATTAATTTTTATTGGAGAATGGTTGCTTTATAATGTTGTGTTACTTTCTACTGTACAGCAAAGTGGATCAGCTATATATATATATACGTGTTGTGCTCAGCCACCAAGTTGTATCTGACTCTTTGTGACCCCATGGACTGTAGCCCACCAGGCTCCTCTGTCCATGAGATTCTCCAGGCAAGAATGCTGGAGTGGCCTTGCCCTCCTCCAGGGGATCTTCCGACCCAGGATTGAACCTACGTCTCACGCATTGGCAGGTGGATTCTTTTACCACTGAACTACCAGGGAAGCCCATTCATATACATATATTCCCTCTTTTTTAGATTTCCTTCCCATTTAGGTCACCACAGTAGGTTTCCCTGAACTATAAGTAGGTTCAATTAGTTATCTATTTATACACAGTATAAATAGTGTATATATGCCAATCCCAATTTTCCAATTCATCCCCCACTTTCCGCTCTTGTTATCCGTATGTTTACTCTCTACATCTATGTGTCTATTTCTGTTTTGCAAATAAGATCATCTGTACCATTTTTCTAGACTCCATATATGTGAATTAATATGATTTTTTTTCTCTTTCTGACTTACTTCACTCTGTATGACAGTCTCTAGGCCCATCCACGCCTCTACAGATGACCCAATTTTATTCCTTTTAAGGTTGAATAATAGTCCTTTCCAAAGAAGACATAAGATGGCCACAAACACATGAAAGGATGCTCAA
This sequence comes from Aepyceros melampus, assembly GCA_006408695.1. Lineage (NCBI taxonomy): Eukaryota > Metazoa > Chordata > Mammalia > Artiodactyla > Bovidae > Aepyceros > Aepyceros melampus. The sequence goes on from SJXQ01008123.1 coordinate 43,340, forward strand.
CATCATTAATTATTAGAGAAATGCAAATCAAAACTATAATGAGGTACCACCTCACACCCATCAGAATAGCCATCATTAAACAATCTACAAACAGTAAATGTTTCAAGAGGGTGTGGAGAAAAGGAAACCCTCTTGCACAGTTGGTCGGAATGTAAATTGATACAGCCACTATGGAGAACAGTATGGAGATTCCTTAAACTAAAATAGAACTACCATATGACTCAGCAACCCAACTTATGGGCTAGTACCCAGAGAAAACCATAATTCAAAAAGACACCCCCCACCCCCACTCCCACCGCCCAGTGTTCATTGCAGCACTATTTACAGTAGCCAGGACTTGGAAGCAACCTAAATGTCCATCAACAAAGGAATAGGTAAAGAAGATGTGGTACATATATACTACGGAAAAATCGTTTAACTTCTCTATTCTGACTTTTTCTGTTCAGAGCAAAAGGCACGTCACCCCATGGGGAGGGAGGCCAGAAGCCTGAGAGGAGTGGTCTACCAGGTCTGGTGAAAGGTCTATTGGACCTTCCTGTTTTCCCACTCTCCCCTCAGCCTGCATTCCAAATAATGCATTGTATCTTAAAAATGGAAAATCTCAGAAGAGATTACATTTTATAGTACTCAGTGTCACAGTTAAATAATTCCATCTAAATACAAGGAAGATTTTGGTACTTAGTAGAAGTAGTGCTTTTCAATGATGAAATGAAATTGTCTTCTTCCAGCTACCTTCCACATCCAGTCTCCCTTGACCATAAGATTTATTGAGCATTTACCAAATGCCAGGCCTTGTTCTAAGTACTTAGTCTGTATTATTTATTTCTACATCAACCCGATGTGGTGGGTGGTATTGTCATTCCTATTTACAATTGAGGAACCAGAGGCTCAGACAGGCCTAGGGTTACACAGTCAGTAAATGTAGGGTTGGGACTGAAACCCTAAAATTAACTGTGGATTGTATGCTACGATGGAATCTTCTTGGAGAGTTCCATTCATGGATTTATCACTTGAGGTAAGCCAGGGGCCCAGAGAAAGTCTTTGTAATGGGGATTCGGAGTATCCTAGGACCCAGCTCTGATGCTAGGAAAAGACAACAAATATACTTAGCAGATGTCCCAGCGCAGGAGGGAGGAGGCTTCTTGGGGCCGACACCCTGTGCAGCTGTCCCTAAGGCCCGGCTGCCAGTCAAGCAACCTCAACCAGTAACACACCATTTCACCTCAGCAGCCAGGCCCAGCTCCTGGCAGGCCTTGTTTAAACAGGCAGCTCGAAACAGCTGGGGCTGGCTCAGTGGAGCATGTTGGAACCCGAGCAAGGATGCTCTGAGTGCAGTTGCCTGTGAATGTGCAATCATGCAAAGCCAAGGACCAGATTGACATGCACTGAAGACCTGCTGTTCTGTTCCAATAACTCAATCGTCTATTGCCAGAGCAGCCCAGACACTGGCAGTCCTCGACTCCAAATCAAGTGAGCAGTCCTGGCGATGGAGGAAAGAAGTGTGGGGTGAATCACAATCAAGGCTCACTCCCTTTGGGCAGATAGCATCCAGGAAAGGCTCAGCCACCTTCCTGGGGAGTGACTGTCATCAGAAATGGTTTGGAAGATAGGAGGTGTTGCCAGAGGAGGTGCTGCTGCTGCTGCTGAGTCACTTCAGTCGTGTCCAACTCTGTGCGAATCCCGCCCTTGGGATTCTCCAGGCAGACCACTGGAGTGGGTTGCCATTTCCTTCTCCAGTGCATGAAAGTGAAAAGTGAAAGTGAAGTCGCTCAGTCGTGTCTGACTCTTCGCGACCCCATGGACTGCAGCCCACCAGGCTCCTCTGTCCCTGGGATTTGTCAGGCAAGAGTACCGGAGTGAGATGCCATTGCCTTCTCCTCCAGAGGAGGTGAGGGAATCCCTTTGCTCGTAGGCTCTTGGTGATTGATCACCTGTTCTTCCCTCCCCTTTCTGCAGAGGAATCATGTGAAAGCCAGAGAGGGTAAGGGACTTGCCCACAGGCACACAGCTCACCGGAGGGCTGGGCCTGCTGCTTCTGAGTCCTGGTTTCCTGTGAGCCATTCCAGCCATCACACTGTCTCCTTCAGCTCACTGCTTTGAGCCTCAGGTCATAAGGGAGCCTCCAGTGGCTCTCCCTGAAGCCTCTTTGGGGGACTGGTGATCACAAAGTTGGTGCAGTGCAAAGAACTGAACAGGTTGTTTGCAGCATGGGAAAGGGGAAGCTGAGGTCAGGTTGTGGCACAAATGTCTGGCACTGTCTCAGCTACAGAGTGGCTGGCAGCCCACAAGACTTGTCACCCGCTCTCTCTAACACTGTGCTCTCATAGACTCTCAAGGAGCCTTCAGTTTTGATCTTGACTGTTAGGTTTGCTGGGTAAGTTAGGGCTCTGGTGTTGCCGGTAATAGAAAACAACTGTTGCTGATAAAAAGAGAGCCTGAGGCATCCTTTCTCCATCAGCAGAGCATTCTTTTCTCCGACCCCTCTAGCCAACCATGACTAGGAGCCGTGTTACCCAGGCCTATGACTACTCCCCACTTTCCCCCACTGTATAGGGCTGCCCTACCCTGGCCTCTAAAGTCCATGGAAAGGCTCTAGAGACAAGTCTCATTAACCTAAAAGTGCCAGGATCTTGTTATTCCAATGCCACACAGGCCAGTATAAGGGGAACACTTGGGATGGTAGCTTTGAACCACTAATTCAGGAACTTACCTGCAATTCCATCTTAAGCTCACCTGCGTATTTCGTCTATATGCTTAAGCCACCGCATTGTCCCTCCGGGCCAGGAAAACCAGCAGAGAGGCTAGTCTGACACCAGATGTGGTTACACAGTTCCAATTTTTCACCCCACCCCCACTTTGTGTATCATATTCCAGGAGAAATGGTAAACTTTGTGTTGGGCAGCCACACCCAGGCAGTTGGAGCTCTGTAAGGATGAACGCCTTGGATTTTAAAGTTCAAACGGTAGAAGGAAGACTGGAGGATGAGCATATATTTTCTATCTTGATCCAAGAAGCCCACAAATATGTTATAGTTCCAGTTTTATGTGGAAACTGACTCGTAGTCTCACAGTTCTGACTCTGAATTCTGGATGAGAGGATCTGATCGATTCCCCGTGGGCGCAGTGTCTGTTGCTGGCCGGTCATCAGAACGGGCAGGGTCACCGGCACTGCTGTTGAAAGCTCATGCACATGTATTGCTTGGGAGAATGTTTTCGAAAGAAAAGGGGGTTTCTGACAGGCTGTGCAGACAGACACCTGAGAGACATCTCTCGTTGCCAAATATTCAGGTTAAATGGCTTAAAGTATTCTATCTGAGTTTGGGGACTGTTAACCAGTTTTTTTTTCAAGGCAAGACCACCCTGTATTAAACCAGCCCCTCAGGTGCAGGGAATCCAGGGTGTTTGGGATGGTGAGGGGAGCAGGGTCCTTGAAGCCATCTTCTAACAACTCAGCATGGCAGGCTTTGGTCTGCTGCTGCTGCTGCTGCTAAGTCACTTCAGTCGTGTCTGACCCTGTGCGACCCCAGAGACGGCAGCCCACCAGGCTCCACTGTCCCTGGGATTCTCCAGGCAAGAACACTGGAGTGGGTTGCCATTTCCTTCTCCAATAGGCTTTGGTCTAACCCCTTCTTTTTTTTACATGAGGAAACTGAGGTTCAGAGAAGACACATGCCCCGCTCAAGGTCAGCCCACCTCCAACGTTGTAAAGTGGGGAGGCTGGTAGAGCCAGCTTGTCAACCCTTCACCGCCCTTAGCACACTGTGGAAATGCTGACTGGATAAATAGATTTGTGGCCGTCGGAAGCATTCCTGTAACAACATCTAAGGAGGTTTTAATGATCTGCCTATGGTGTACTGCTGAAGCATTCATTTTAGAGAAGGCCAGGGGGCTCAGACTATAATTCTGAAGCTAATTTCTCCCTGGACTCTCACAGCCTGGTAGCATGAATAAGAATGCCTAGGATTGCACTGACCCTTGATTCTTATCCTGTTGACCTTGTGCAGCAGAAAAACAATGGGCTTGGTGTGACCTTATACACTGCTTCAAAATGTTTTCATCATGCCATCTGCCTCAACACGGAAGGACCTAGAGATGATCAAACTAAGTGAAGTAAGTTGGACAGAGAAAGACAAATAACATATGATATCACTTATCTGTGAAATCTGAAACATCACACAAATGAACACATAAAAAACAAATTTGTGGTTACCAAAGGGGAAGGGGTGGAAGAGGGATAAATTAGGAGTTTGGGGTTAACAGATACAAACTATTATATATAAAATAGATAAGCAACAAGGCCCTACTGTATGGCACAGGTAACTATATTTGATATCTTATAATAAAACATTATGGGAAAGAATATGAAAAAGTATGTATATGTATGTGTATATATATATTGCATATATATAACTGAATCACTTTGTTGTGCAGCAGAAATTAACACAACATTGTAAGTCAACTGTACTTCAATTTTAGAAAGCCATAAAAGTTGAAAAAATGCTTCAGTGGGCGTGGAAGGAGGTGATGAGCGAATCTGCCATCAAGCAGGGCCTCTGCCTGCAAAATATCTTCCTGCAGTTCTTATGCTCTTAACCCTGAGATCAGAGTACTTCCAGGAACCAGTGGAGTATAGAATTGAGCTGGGGGTGGAGATGGGAGTGGGCTGATGTGAAGAGGGGCCATGGTCACAGCTTCCTTGAGCCCACTATATCCCAGGCGACAGGCAAGCTGATGGGTTAGGGAGCAGTGGATGAAAGGTAAGCCAGGGAACTAAGGGAAGGAAGTGGGTATTAAAGTAAAAAGTGAAATTCATGGGAAGCATGCCCAACGTTTTGTCCATGCCCAACTGGATTAGGAACACCTGATGAAAGCAAGTAGATTTAATGAGGTAGGGATGATGAATGGTGTCTTGTGGTAGGTCAGGAAATGACTTTGTTCAGGAGGAGTGGGACAAGAGGAAATCGAACTTAATTCTTATCTCCTTACTATGTTTCAGTTGTTTGACTTCTCTGTACACACCTGTAAAACCAGAAGACAAAAAGGTCTAAGGTTTAATGTGTTGTTTGCAAAGTAACTTGAGATATGAATGTCTTGAGTATGTGCTTCAGCACTGTCAAGGACTCGAGTTTTGTTTCTAGCCATTTATTGTAATAAGTGGATGTCCTGTCAGTGTTCTTGGTGGCTGGTTAAAAGTCACCTGCCAGTGAAATGAAAGTACAGTTTCTCCCCATCAACTAAGTCCAGTCATTTGCTGGCTTTGTAGGGCAGAGGTGAAGGTTCGTTCGCACTATGAACTTTTATGATGTATCTTCCTTCTTTGGGGTCTTTATAGTGCTTTATTTGCATTACTCATCTTTGTATTTCATCATGTATGGTTTGGCATTGCTAGTGCGCTGTAGTGGGATTTGAATTTTTCAGACTGCTCTGATATGGGGACTTGTGGCAGGCCTCCTCCCAAATCCCTCACTGAAAAAAAAAATCCAAAATATCTTTTCATTTACTCTTTTATATAGCAACTCTCTTTATGGTAAGACTTGTTTTCAGCAAAGATTTTTAGGAGTTTGAAAAACCTTAGAGACTTAAAATCTAGTAGAGGAGGGAAGAGTAATGGGATCCATTGAATGGTATCAGAAGACAGCAATGGGAAAGGGGAGGACTGGGGGACTGAAGAGGGCTTGGGGTATTGAGAAGCATCTTTGGAGGAGATGGAAGGTAAGCCAGGCCTCTAAGAATGACTCTGCTTTGAAAAAACAGAAGGAGGAATTTCTGAGTACAAAGACCTGACATGCAAGAATCAGAGGTGCAAATAAGCATGCTGTGTTTGTAGGAAGGTGAGGGAACTCAGAGAGTGGTACCAGCTGTCCTCACTCCCTTTAACTAACAGTGATAGAAAGAGGCTTCATCTATGCAGCAACTGGGAGTGCTGCCTGGAGTGCTGTGTTGACAACAGTATTAAGGCCTGCTCAGCAGGAGAGAATGCTGTCTTTGATTAGTGATGTCTGCCATAGATGCAGGAGGGGAGAGGAGTGATGTGTGTTTCAAGAGTATTTCACATTTACCCTAAAAACTGACATATGTTCCTAAGAACCTCTGGCATAGGGATTTTCTTTGTTTTTCCCCTCTTGAATTTAAGTAAATAGATACTGAGAGTGAAGCCTGTAATTCTGAATAACATCTTGTTACATCTCTGCCAAGTACTCAAACCTAGCTGGACTGACTCCCCAGTTGTTTTTCAAGCTTCTCAGAGAAGCCAGGGTCCTTGTCTTTGCTGCTGGGTTATAGGAGAGAGAAGTCTTTTCAACTGAGCAGAGATAACTTTGGTTCAAGAGAAGATGATTAAGACATTGAAAAGTCAAAGAGAATAGGGGAAATTATGACTGAGGACACTTGCTAATACTTATGTAAGTGTGTTATTACCTAATGTGGGGCACTGGTCCTGTATTGCTTCATGTACCCAAGCCTTATCTCCCTATCAAGGTTGTAAGTCTCTCTTTTGAGGTCAGAGATTGTGCTTGCTTTCTTTTCTAACTTTACTTATTTATGTTTGGTTGGGCTGGGTCTTCTGGGTCTTCCTTGCTATGAGGGCTTTTCTCTAGCTGCAGAGTGGGAACTATTTCCTAGTTGTGGTGCACAGGCTTCTCACTGTGGTGGCTTCTCTTGTTGCAGAGCATGAGCTCTAGGATCCACAGGCTTCAGTAGTTAGAGCTTCTGGGCTCTACAGCAGAGCCTTAATAGTTGTGGTGCACGAGCTTAGTTGCTCTGTGGCATGTGGGATCTTCCTGGATCAGGGATAGAACCCATGTCTCTTGCATGGCAGGCACTTTACCACTGAGCCACTAGGAGAGCCCAGGGAGCGTGCTTTCTTTATCTCAGGGGTTAGAGAGACAGAAAGTTGGTCTGTGTTCTTTGTGTCCCTATGGTGCTTTGCATATGGTGGACACAGTGTCCTTCAGAGTGTTAGAGGCTTATAAAATGGCTGTTAAACTGCTTTGAGAGTCCTGCTAATGACTTGTTCAATTTAAAGAAAAAGTAGAAAAGGAGTTCAAAGGGGAAGATTATAAAATTCAGCTGTGATGCTTGAGTCTGCACAATTGGCAGAACGTAACAATGTGCCATTCAAATCCGTCCTTTCCAGACTTTTTCTTTGGGACTGAGCCTCCTTTCAATTCATATGATCCTCCCTTGAGGGTGGAGGAGGATTGTGTGGAGACAAAGAGAGGACTGACTGGATGAGGCACCTTCATAAATATTTGTCCTGGAGCTTGCGGAATGGCATTTTTCTGTTTGCATTAAAGTTGTCCAACGGGTATTTTCAAAGGATAGATTTCTGGAAAACTGGAGCCCCAAGGGTGACTTTTCAGGAAATTGGCTCTGATCTTTGATCTATTTAAGAAACTGCACACTGGTCGAAAGATTGCCTCACCACAGCAACAGAGTAACCTGGCAATCATGATGAGAAGGGTAGGGGGCAACTCCGCATCATGGCATTCACAGTGAAGCAATGTGGTATCATTTTGGAAGGAGCAGGGGCTGCAGAGGCCATATCAGTCAAAGAGAGCAAGTCAGACTTACAGAGTATGAAAAGAAAGTCCAGGTTAATCCAAATGCAGATACCTTATGAAATTAGGAAATGGTTTCAGAAGTGCATACACCTTAAAATGAGATAGGCAATGACATCTATAGAATATTTATAGGTATTATCATCAGGATTTTAAGTTTCCCTGCAGCCTCTCAGATGATCAATATTTAAATCTTTGATGAAAGAGCACTATAGCAAATAAGATTAGGAAAACCCTCTTTACCTTCAGATTTTGCATTAGAGCTGTTTTCCCAGGGGTTTGGGAGTTGATGAGAGGGCTTGGACAGGCCGTCCTGCTGTAAGAATGTAGAGCTTAGGGGAGCACTGATGCAGGAACTGCTCCCACCTGCTTTGGGTTTTGGATGACAACTGTGAGACCTAAGTGACTAACTGGCTTGTTCATGTGCTTCAGTTACTGGCCAGATGAGGCTCAAGGCTCAGGATTCCTTCTCTAGGTCTGGGCTCTGTCCGCCCCACCTCCTTGACCTCCTCCAGGAGGAGCTCAACTGACTTTGGCTAGGGTAGAGCCCTTGCCACCTCTCTGCTCTGAAATGTAGCCCCACCAAGCTTGAGTTGCCCTGCAGTCTATACAATGAGGACAGCATCAGGCAAGCTGCTTACCTTGAAGGAGAGTCAAGCATGGCAAGAGACCATGACTAAAATCAGTCTCAGGCTCCCTGTGGTAAAGGTGTAGAATAACATGGAACCCCATCAGTGTTAGTAGCAGCACAGACGCTAAGCATGTGGCTTCTGGGCAGGTAATTTAACTTCTTCATGCCTCAGTTTTCTCATGTGTAAAATGGTGTTAATAAAGGTGTCTACCTTATTGGGCTCTCAAACATACATGAGCATGTGTGTGTGTGTGCACATACATGCGCGCACACACACACACACACATACTTTACAGTCCTAATAATGGCGCCTGGTACATATAAGTACATGAGAACACTTGCTAATACTATGTCAGCATGTTGTTACCTAACATGGGGCACTGGTCCTGTATTGCCTCATGTACCCAAGATTTATCTCTCAGTCAAGGTTGTCAGTAACTTGAGGTCAGAGGCTGTGTTCCTTTTATCTTAGAAAGTTATATGGGAACTGGGTTGGCTATTAGCATATGAGTTGTAATTTGTCTTTCCAAATGGCTTGGCTTCTTGAAGCTACATAGCTGGGTTAACGCCTCTGATATGCATATAAAGGAGGTATTATAATCACCCTCGGCAGGGGTGCATTGGGCCCCTTGGCCTCCCCTCAGCCTGGGCCATCAGTCTCTCTCATAGGACTTCCTGCTTCAAGTGCTTGCCGAGTCTCCCAAGTCTCTTTCTTTTTTAGGATTTTCTCCCAAACCATGGAGGACTGTTAGGCCTGGAAATGCAGGAGGGTACATGCTTCCTTGACCGATGAGACAAGAGCTTCCTGCCTTTCTGAAGTTCAGCAGAGAGGTGCTTTCTACACTGCTGCTGCTGCTGCTAAGTCGCTTCAGTCGTGTCTGACCCTGTGCGACCCCAGAGACGGCAGCCCACCAGGCTCCCCCGACCCTGGGATTCTCCAGGCAAGAACACTGGAGTGTGTTGCCATTTCCTTCTCCACTAGGACCTTTTAAACTTGAGTCATCCAGTGATATAATTTAAATGCAAATTCTGGGTCAGGAGGTATAGGGTGGGACAAGATTCTGCTTTTCTGACTTGCTCCGAGGTGATTCGGATGCTGCCAAGCATGGACCACACTTACAGGGGAACGTCTCTACAGGGTTTCCTTTGAAAGTCCCTAGGGTGTTAGAATCAGAATTGCCCACAGCAGGGCCCAGCTCAATAGCATGCTCTTGTTTGTCTTCCCTCCTTCCCTGTCTCACCATCTGTCTGTGGCTCCCTAGGGTCACCTTCCAAATAAACCATCTGTTCTGCACCCAAGATTTTGCTCAGACTTGGGAGCACCCACAGAAGACAGTGTCCTCTACAGATAACTCTCACTAACACAGTCACACACAATTATTACAGAGAGGAGGCTTGGGTCTGAGTCTGATCCCTGAGCTCTATGGATTAATATTATACCCCTCTACCTTTGTACCATATTGTCTCTCCAGTAGTCTGACTGATTTGAGTTTTGGTTTTAGCCATAGATAACTGAAAACCCAAATAACAGTGGTTCGAACATAATAGGAATTCATTTTTCCTGTGTAAGGAGAAATCCTTAGATATTGAATTGATGATGTTAATTTGGGCTCAGAGATTTTTTAAAAAATTATTTATTTTTAATTGAAGGATAATTGATTTACAATATTGTGTTGGTTTCTGCTATACTCAACATGAATGGGCTCAGAAATTTTAAGCTGAGGGTGCTATGAATCTCTTGGTCTTTCCCTCATGGTTGCAAAAGAGCTGCCATACCTCCTGCCACCATGTCTGCATTTCAGGAATGAAGATGAACAAGACTGAGGGGCTGAAGGGTACATGCTAAGTGACAATGTCCTTTCTCTCCTTTAGGAATTTTCTTTGAAGCCCTACCTAAAAACTTCCACATATATTCCAAAGGTTAGAACTTTCATGTGGCCACCACAGTTAATAAAAACTTTGAAAAAAGAATAGTTTTTTTAAAATAAATTCATACATTGCTATCCCCAAGCAATCAATGCTAGCCAGTCATGTCCCTGGGAAATTAATTGGGGGTTTCAGGAGTTTTTTTTGAAGGGCTTTGATAATTTCCCCAAAGCTCTCTGGGTTAAGATGGTTGCAGAGATGCAGGAGGTGAAGGCAGAGGAAGTATATAGCATTATGTCCCTGGTCTAGGTACCTCACTCCCTGGTTCCATAGAAGGGCAAAAGTGGGTCTGGAGTATTTTGGTGAGTGGGAATATGGTGTGGCTTTAACTTCAGATTATATTGGCTTTCTCCTGAAGTATGAGAACTCAAATTCCGTTCACAACCCCTGGGACTAATTCTTCCCAAAGACCCCCATCTGGTCAACAGGAGAAATTCATATTCTTCCTATCAACAAATCTTCACCCTAATTCTAGTAGACTGATAACCCTCATAATAACCCTGGTCATCTTATACCAAGAGGGCATCTGCCTCTTCCCTGCCTGGGTTATGGCCAAATGTGTTCTAACATGGACTCTCTGAGATAGACAGTTTGCTTCAGTCATTTCTCCCAGATCTATAGTTTCTCTATTTCTGCTTTATTGACTATGCCAAAGCCTTTGACTGTGTGGATCATAATAAACTGTGGAAAATTCTGAAAGAGATGGGAATACCAGACTACTTGACCTGCCTCTTGAGAAATCTATATGCAGGTCAGGAAGCAACAGTCAGAACTGGACATGGAACACGGACTGGTTCCAAATAGGAAAAGGAGTACGTCAAGGCTGTATATTGTCACCCTGCTTATTTAACTTATATGCAGAGTGTATCATGAGAAACGCTGGGCTGGAGGAAGCACAAGCTAGAATCAAGATGCTGGGAGAAATATCAATAACCTCAGATATGCAGATGATATCACCCTTATGGCAGAAAGTGAAGAGGAACTAAAAAGCCTCTTGATGAAAGAGGAGAGTGAAAAAGTTGACTTAAAGCTCAACATTCAGAAAATGAAGATCATGGCATCCGGTCCCATCACTTCATGGGAAATAGATGGAGAAACAGTGGAAACGGTGTCAGACTTTATTTTTTGGGGCTCCAAAATCACTGCAGATGGTGATTGCAGCCATGAAATTAAAAGACGCTTACTCCTTGGAAGAAAAGTTATGACCAACCTAGATAGCATATTGAAAAGCAGAGACATTACTTTTCCAACCAAGGTCCATCTAGTCAAGGCTATGGTTTTTCCAGTAGTCATGTATGGATGTGAGAGTTGGACTGTGAAGAAGGCTGAGCACCGAAGAACTGATGCTTTTGAACTGTGGTGTTGCAGAAGACTTTTGAGAGAGTCCCTTGGACTGTAAGGAGATCCAACCAGTCCATTTTAGAGGAGATCAGCCCTGGGATTTCTTTGGAAGGAATGATGCTAAAGCTGAAACTCCGGTACTTTGGCCACCTCATGCAAAGAGTTGACTCATTGGAAAAGACTCTGATACTGGGAGGGATTGGGGGCAGGAGGAGAAGGGGATGACAGAGGATGAGATGGCTGGATGGCATCACTGACTCAATGGATGTGAGTCTGAGTGAACTCCGGGAGATGGTGATGGACAGGGAGGCTTGGTGTGCTGCGGTTCATGGGGTTGCAAAGAGTCGGACACGACTGAGCAACTGAACTGAACTGATAGTTTCTCATTTCCCTACTCTACCCAGCATATACTTCTATCATGCTCTACCAGGCAGTTATTAGTTTATTTAAGCAGGTGTCTTTTCTATGGCTTGTGAGCATCTGTACTGCTGTGTCTTAATTCTTATTCTTTCAAATGCCTAGAACAGTCAGCATAATACAGAGAGAGCAGTGATTTAACCCTGATCCCCTTTCTCCTGGAACTCTGAGTCTTTTCCTCAAAGCAGAGACTTATGAATGTTGGTTGAATTCAATTAGTTATTCAAAGAATAGTAAAAAATTAATTATAGAGGGGTTCTGGGAGATGTTTTTCTGCTGGGCTTTGAAATCAGTTCTACTATTAAAACTCACTGTTTAAATTTAGGCATATCAATTTACCTCTCTGTCTTCAGATTCTACACCTGTAAAATGGATCTAATAATAATAATGTGAGTGTATTGAGTACTAATTATATGCCAAGTGCTGTTCTAAGAGCTATATGTTTATTAACTCATTTGAATTCTTATCATTGAGTTCTCACAAGGTATAAGTGAATTAATACATGAAAAATGCTTAGTGTGACATTTGTATATGGCAAGTATTCGTATTTGTTAGAAATTGTTGTTATAATCAGTTCTCAATTCTTGCCCAAAATTAATGTTTGGATTTAAGGTCTGTTTTATTAAATAGTATCTATTTTTTCTCTTCTCCCCCTTTTCCCCTCTGTCCCTTCTCCTCCTCCTTCCCTCCTCTTCCTCCTTTTGTTCCTCCTCCTTTTAAATTCAGAGCAGTATTTGACCATCCTCTAGGCTTTGAGCCGGAGAAGGCAATGGCACCTCACTCCAGTACTCTTGCCTGGAAAATCCTACGGATGGAGTAGTCTGGTAGGCTGCGGTCCATGGGGTCGCGAAGAGTCAGACATGACTGAGCGACTTCACTTTCACTTTTCACTTTCATGCATTGGAGAAGGAAATGGCAACCCACTCTAGTGTTCTTGCCTGGAGAATCCCAGGGACGGGGGAGCCTGGTGGGCTGCCGTCTATGGGGTCGCACAGAGTCTGATACAACTGAAGCGACTTAGCAGCAGCAGTAGCAGCAGCAGGCTTTGAGCACCTGTGCATCTCACTCTCACTAACCATATCGGTTCTTTTGGGCTACTTGCTGCAAATTGCCCTCTTATTCTTTGTTGCACTCCTTCTCTGAAACCATTCTCTTCTCTTGGTGGTGGAGGCAGAAAAGGAGTGATTTTCTAGGCTTTTCAATGCCTTCTAAATTGTACTGAGAGTATCTTTTCTTTTCATACTACCAGCAATAAAAAAAAAAAAAAAAGAAAAAGAAAACCCATAAGTGGTGAGAGTTGGATAGAAGATGGCCGTTATAATATGTTATATCTGAAGGGTTTTATAGTTTACAAAGCCCTAGTTCCTACATCTTCTTGAGTCTTCCAGCAATTCTAGGTGGTCCTCATTGGAATCCTTGTGATATAATTTGCTAGTAAGTTTCAAAGTAGGTTTTTAAAGGATAGGAGAACTGCCTATCCAGAGTCATCTGGTGGATTCATAGTTTAAACACAGTGACAAGCTTAAATATAGCCACTGTGGGTAAGGAAGGGAGACTGTGTACTGAATGATGAACTTCCTGAGGGAAGGGATGATATCTCATACAGAGCATCCCCAGGGCTCAGATCAATAAATGCTTGTTCAATGAATAAGTGAATAAATGATGAGCAACAACTTTAACATTCCATTGTTTGAATGACCACAACTCAAATTATTCAAATTTCAAAAATTTAAACTTGTTTGGTTTTCAGTGAGTTGCTCACTGTAGAGATAATCAATTTCTGGCTTGGAGTCTCTCAAGTCTCCCTCTTTAGAGGGACCTACAAGTATCTATGTTAGGGCAGGAAGAGAGGGTTTTAGGTGAAGGAAGCCTCTCAGTGGGGTCTTTGAAAATCTGGATGTCCTTTTCAAACTGTACATACAAAGGATTTACCAAGAAGGAGTTTCTGACTGAGACACTGGAGTGGGGACCACTGAAGGTGACATGTGATGCAATGGAGCCATGAATCTCCACACTGGAAATGGACCTTCTGGTTGATCAACTTTGGATTTCTTTCCTTGTGAGTTGCTTCATGTTTGACCTAGTTTTCTGGAAGCGTCCTAATGGCTCTTACATTTGTGGGGGAGAAACAAAGGGGAAAAGGAAGGTTATGGGACCCTTTTGAGTATATGTGCTGCTGAAGTGAGCACTATGGGACCCTTTTGAAATTCCATTGACAGTTACGTGCTCCTTCTACGAAATGCATATACCCACATACAGACAACTTTGCTCCCTAAATTAGAAGACATGGTTACATACCTCCTATCTCTCACTACACTTCCCAGAAAAAAGGATTGATTGTCCTTGTTTATGAGTATTCCTCATGTGCTCCCTTTGTTCCTAGCTTTGTCCTCTTTCTGAGAGCAATTGTCACTCCATGGCCCAAATCACTCTGTGTTCTCTGGGACTGCCTTCAGGTCAGCATTTGGGAGCGAGCTCTGGCAGCCACCGGGGAGGGCACAATAATCTTACCTTCAGGCTCCATTATCTGGGAAGCACCTATTGATTGCCTACTCTTTGCGCAACTGAATGTAGTCCTTAACTTGGGCTATATGTCTTGAAACATAAAGAAAGGAGGTGTGACTGATGCTTGGAGAATTTGTGGAGGGAATTAAAAATCAGCTCTGATAATTGGGGTAGGAGGGCCAGAAGCAGGGGGAATGTGATAGGAAGATCGATTATATCATGATTGATGGCTGATGACATCATCAAATTCTTTATTGACTTGTCCTTGGAGGAGATGATTAATCAAAGATACTTGAGTTCCATCAGATTGTTCCTTCCCCTGGCCCTCTTTTTATTTCTGCTATAGTGATCTACCAGGTTATCTTGCTCATGCTGATTCCCTGAGTTGAGTATTTTGGGCCAGTAGACACAGGGCATGAAGTAAACTTTTGTTACTTACCGTCTGTTGGGTCTTGTACAAATTTCCCCACATGGGCTCTTTCTTCTTGAGCTATTGATTGGCTGCCTTTGACACAGGCTCAGTGATTTTGGATTTCCTGAAGCTGAAAAGGGAGAAAGAAAGAAAGAAGAGTCTTTGGTTTGGGCCTTCCTCAGAGCTACTTGGTGCTGTCCCTGAGTTCACTGTCTGACTCTTGTTTACCTTTATAAATAAATAACATGAAGAAAGCAGATGCATCAGTGGAGCCACCCACATCTGCAGCGAAAGCTTGTTTCTAGTGAAAATCATCATACCAGAATATTCACTCAAGCAGTACTTAGTAGGATCCACCGCAGCAAGGGCTTGTGGTTTTTTTAAGGAAACAAGCTGTTAAAAATGTTCACGATGAGCTTTTCATGCTGTGTGAAGACCTCTTGGAGAGTTCTGCAGATGCTCCCAAGCTTCTTTCTGCCTGTCCATCTTGCAGACACTTAAGGGTCCAAAGGCCTGTTGATTTACGCATAACTTCTAAACTTGAACTACTTCCTTGTGTTGGTGGATCACTTTAGAGTCCAAACCTCTAACTTTCCTTTTTTCTGGCATGTTTTCCAGGTTGCTTGCTTGCTTCACAGATAGCCATTGGTCAGTCAGGTGCTTTGAGTTTTACTTTGCCTGTCATACAGCAGTAGAGATATCATGTTTCTGATTTTTAGTGGTTTTTTTATTTTTTTTGCTAGTGTTACCTCAATACCCAAAATGGTCTCTAAAGTTTATTGAACCACCCAGGGTCAGAAATATGAGCTCAGCTCTTTGTTGGGCTTGACCTATTGACCCAAGAGAGCAGCTGGGGTAGTTCCTACAGCTGCCCTCGGCTCATGGAGCCTTTTACCCAGAGGAGCTCCCTTTGATGGACTTCTCTGGGAGGAGGGATGTTCCTGAATGAATTCTCCTCTGAAGCCTCTCCTAGGCCTGGCAGAGAAAACAATGTGGAGGAGACAGAGCTGAAGGATGGCTTCACAAGAACAACACAACAATGAGGAAGACTGCTTTGAAGCGACATGAACCCCTGAACTTTAGGAGCAATTCTGCAGTGACTGGAGGGAAAAGATGGAGGAGCATGAGGTCTTTCAGTTGTAGGGGAAAGACAGTGTCTCACGGCAGAGGAGAGCTTAGCACGCTTGGGTCTGGCTGATTGTGGGTCTTTGTTAGGAATC
>SJXQ01008123.1:59589-75113 GCA_006408695.1 Aepyceros melampus
AGTTCCATTCAAATGTCCACTAAAGCCCTCATCTGCAGATCACATTGTGCTGAGTTCATCTGGTTCCCTGGCTACCGAGCTCCTCCAAGAGAAGGACCCCTTGCCTCCTCCCTCTGTATCCCAGGGCCTGGCCTAACATGGGGCCCGGTAAACATGGGTCATCTTGCATCCGTCCCCATCCAGTACTCTCTCACGTATTGTTGATTCTCTTCACTCCTCTGTTTCTGTTGCTCTGTGAGCATTTAGGAGACCAGGGACCATTTTTCAATGCCTGGGTCTTCCCAAGACCTAGGGGAGTACCCCAGGCCTAGGAGGCTAAACACAATGTGGTGTTTGCAGAGTGTACATGAGGCATAGCCTGAACTGGGTGCTGGCCCCAACTTTTCCACTCACCATGGCTGACGTCTGAGAGCAGTCACTCCACTTCCTTGAGCCTATAAATTCTAGAAGTTTCTAGACTGTTCTAGAAGTTTCTCTAAAAGGTTGAAATTCAGAAAGCTATTACAGATATCCCTGGTGGGGTGAACAATACAAACAGGTAAGAGTTAGAAGGCCTGGGTTCTGGTTCTGAGCTAATTGGCTGTGTGGCCTTGGATGAGCTGTAGAACACAGTGGCAATAATATCATGGTCTCTATATCACAGTTTTTATTTTTTATATTTCTACTGACTCTTTTAAAGAAATGGAAAAGTAGTGTGTTCTTGTGGTAAGAAGTGACACAGGATATAAGAAAACAGGGTAACAGATCAGAGTTCTATCCTCCAACCCCAGTCAACCTCCCTGACACCCAGGCTCTCGTTAGGATCTTCTGGGAACTCTGACAAGAACACGACTTAACATGGAGATGAAGTGGTGTGTAAGTGTGTTATGCTCACATAGATGCCAAGTATTGTCGTTATTACTACTGCTGTTCATAGTAGTATCGGTAATTTCAGCCACAAGATTTATATTGGAGGATTCCAGAGTGAACTAGCGGAGAGGTAGGGTAAGTGGCGTATAGCAAGGCTGCCTATAACAGCAATAATGTGAATCCTCAGATCTACTGCTAAACCTTTCCAGGTTAGGAAGCAGGAGGAATTGGTGCCAATTCAGTGTGGGGCTCAGAAGGCCGGTGACTGACCTCATTGTGTCTCTCCACGCTGCAAAACCACTGGAGAGTGCCTTTACCTCTGAGTCCCACTTCCTACTTCTGTAAAAATGAAAGTAATGCATTCTTTCAAGCACTGAGATAGGGATTAAATGATGAGTATACTTAAAGCACTTAGCACCTGGGCCAATATATAGTGAGAGCTAAATACCTGTGAGCTTATGGTCAGTGAATCCCTGAACAGATGGTCATAGGAGAGCTGCCCAGAAAGATCTTTGCTTTTAAACTGGGATTTGGTGCCTTGAATGGTTTGGCAAGTATTTCGAAAAAGAGATTCCAGGTTTCTTGCATTTGAAAACAGCCCTCCCTGGATCAGTCAGTAAGGATCCTCTTGGGGTTTTCGCATCTACTGTGACCATCTCGCTCTCCTGCACAAGTTATCACCATGCATCATTGCCAGTGTGAAACCCAGTGAAAATTCGCTTCTTCAGCAAACAGACCTGCCACTTGCTCTGGGGAAAGTCAATGACCACCTTGCAAGATGACCTCTTCTATTTTTATTTTTTTATTTAAAGGAAGGAATTAAATTGACAAGTGGATAATGCCATATATCAGTGTGATTCTATTCCTAATTAATTTATTGGCTTTGGTTCATACAACATGGGTTTTCTTATTAAAATGTTCAGCTTGGAGGCATGCCTTCTGCTCCTTGAAGTTCCCATTAGGTTTACAAATGAGACTCTTGTCCTGACTGATGTTTTCTGGGGAAGCCTTCCTGCCTTTTGTCTGCTCTCTATCAATTTCCCTGCTGTCAAACTGCTGCTTGAAGTTTCAACTTTCCCCACTGTAGTTTAAAGAAATCTCTTTTCCTTATGATCTAGCTATCGGGAGGTATGGTCTTTGCCTAGAATTCAGGGCTGGGGCAGTTCAGAAAGATGGCAGGGGAGGGGTGGGCTCTGCACCCCCTTACAACGCCCTGGCAGGAGTCCTGTAATGTGGCCTGATGAGGACACTGGGTGTTTGTTTATTCTTGGTTTTCAGGCTTCAGCGAGGATTATTATCACCTTGTTTCCTGTGGGCTTCCCTAGACCTCCTATCACTTCTGCCTGATGCCCACACCTTTCAGGTCTGTTTTGACATACACCATGTGTCGGGAACCCTGAAAACACTGGCTTGATCTAACTGGACCATCCCACTCTTTTTTAATGATACAGGGTTTACCAAAGCATAACGGCTGGAGGCCTCTGGACCTCCTCAGCACTGTCGAGGCTGAGATTCCAAGCGTCAGTCTTGGCTGCAGCATACATCCCAGTTTCTCCTTCTTGAGAATCTACTCTTCAGGTAACAGCTAAGGGCCAATTGGTTGCCGGGCTTCAGAGTCTGGTCCATGGAAATTTTAAATGGACTGTGAAGTCCGTTCCTTCTAAGGAATAAGGAACAAAGCCCAGAAACCCAGCTTTGTAACCGCAATGGCTTGTGGTGAACCTTTGGGCTAGTTAGACAGCGATGTAGGTGAGAACTTGGAGAGGGGCTGATTGAGGATGTTAGCCTGCATTTCTTGGAAGGTGAAGCACGGAAGCGTTAGAAAACAGCCCAGGTTTGAACGCCAAACAGGTCCCGGCTCTAAGCCTATCCCACAGCTGCCCTGGGACTACACCCAAAGGAACTGGCATTAAAATGTGTGGCTTAGGCAGTGCTTCCCAACCTTGGGGAGTGGTCACAGGTCCCCTTTAGAAAATGGTTGGAAGTTCTGGACAAGATTCCCAGGAATGTGCATCAGCTCACTCAACACTTGAGTGAGAAATTTATTTCTATCTCGGGCAAGCCCCCTGGACCAAAGGGTCTAGGATCATGTCTTGAACACAAAATCCAGGACACAGGTTGTTTCCTTGCCTCTGACACCGTCTCTGGTCTCCTGTGGGCTGTGTCTGTGCACTGTGAGCAGTCCTGCTTAAACCCCAGAGCTGACTGGTCATCAGATACAGGCAGCACCCGGTCACTGGCACTGAGGAAAACTTGATACAGCCATAAACATTTTATGTGGGTCTTTTCCACTGTTATTCAATTAAGTGTCAAATTACTATGCACTGGGAGAGCTGTACTGTACAGCTGGGTGACAGATGGATGGACCAGCCATAGAAAGGGACCGGGAGAAAATCAGTGTTTCTAAAAGACACCAGGTTGGAAATTGAACAGACGAGGGCTTGAAGCTTGGCTCTGTCCTGTAAGTGACCTGACCTCTTGGGTCCTTACTTTTCTCACCTGCAAAATGGCATCAGTTTGATAGAAACTCCAGTGGGTGAAGATTTATGAAATGAGATGTGGAGTTCATGCCCAGAGCTCTCCTATAGGGTTTACGTGGGAGTTCCTGTCTTGCACTGGGCCTGTGACTCACGGTCCATGTGTTGTCCTGGTTTGGATGTTACTCCTGGCATAAGATTGGCATTTTTGCTTCATATAGCTCATTCACAGGTTTGTTCTTCCTTATTCAAGTTTCCCAGTTTCATATTCAAGGTTTGGCAATGCTAAGAAAATGCTAGCCTCACTAAACCAAGAGGGTTTTGTAAATCCACTAGGGGCATGTGGGTTGGTGGACAAGAGAGGTGGGTGGGTGTATCCATTTCTTTCTGGAGTTTCTATTTCTTTCCTGGAGTTTGTTGTAATCAGACCCTGGAAGATTCTGTATGAGAGGAACTGGTGAAACCAACAGACCTGTGTAAGGATCGAACCCTGGCCTTACTATTTTCATGTGTTAAGCAGCTGAGCTTGATGTATACAGGCACAACTCAGGAAATCCCCATTTTAGTACTTCTTCCTATTCTAGAGGATTCAGATACAAAGGTCAAAAGACATTCAGAAGTGAAAATTAAATTCATAAAACAGATAAAGGATTGAGTTTACATTTTATCTATCTATTATGAATAATAATAAAGGATTTCTGTGTCTAGAAGAATGTCTGTTTATATAATACATCCCTTATCATGGAGAAAAAAATACTTTGTTGACTCTTCCCTCTTGAGATATGAAGTTCCTTTGTTTCTATCTAACTGTTGTTCATTCATCATCTGTCAGTCCATCTATCTATCCTTCCTTCCATCCATCCATCCATCCATCCATCCATCTGAATCTACTACAGTCAAGTTTTTCTGAGGACTGAAAATTGTAAGTACCATAGTTGTCTTTTTTGTGGAGCCAGTTTGGGTTTCACTTAACTTTTTTGGTTTTAGAGTCCAACAGACTGCTTTGGATTTATTTATTTGGGGCTTCCCCGTGTCTCAGATGGTAAAGAATTTGCCTATGATACAGGAGACCTGAGTTTGATTCCTGGGTCAGGAAGATCCCCTGGAGAAGGGAATGGCTACCCACTCCAGTATTCTTGCTTGGAGAATTCCATGGACAGAGGAGCCTGGTGGGCTACAGTCCATGGGGTCACAAAGAATCAGATATGACTGAGTGGCTAACACTTCACTTCAAAATCTCTATGTGTTCTTATGGTTTACAGATTTGTGATTTTTAGTGGATAATCTCTGTGATGAAAAAATATTTATTTATCTATTTATTTTTGGCTATGCTGGATCTTTGTTGCTGCTGTGGGCTTTCTCTGGTTGTAGCAAGTGGAGATTATATGCTCTTCCTTCTCATTGTGATGGCTTCTCTTGTTGTGCAGCAGGAACTCTAGGGCACAAAACTGCAGGCTTCAGTAGTTGCAGCATGCAGACTCAGTAATTGTGATTCACAGGCTTAGTTGCCCCATAGCATGTGGAATCTTCCTGGACCAGGAGTTGAACCTGTGTCCCCTGCATTGACAGGTGGATTCTTATCCACTGGACTACAAGGGAAATCCTGTTTTGGATTTATAGCCCTACTCTTCTTTCCCTAACAAAGGAAATATCAGTAGGCTGATTACCTATTGATGTACCAGTTTCCTCATCAGAAAAATAAGGGTAAGACTATCCTCTTGTTGAGGATCCAGTGAAATAATACACATGCTGTGTTTTGCATTGGTTGGGAACGTATGAAATCCTTATAAAAAATAACTGGCACAATGTGTGACTATAGTTCATACTCATTAAATAGAATACAACTACATAATGAAGAAAAAGTACTTCTGAAATGCTTAAATATTATTTACCTTGCAAAAACTCAATGTAGGTGAAAGTTTTAGGCCGATGCCTCATCAGCATGCAAGTGACTCTTCATGCTTTGTGTGTGTGTGTGGTGTGTGTGTGTGTGTGTGTGTGTGTGTAAATCAAGGAATATATACCTTATGGAGCAAGATTTCTGTATGTGTTTATGGTGATAAATTCTATATCCGTTTAGATTCTCATGTGGGAAATTTAGAAGGTAATGTCTTCCTCCCGAGCACTAGTTTTTTTTTTTTTAATATATAAAGCCTTTGGGAATATATATTTCAGTTGTATGGTCTTTGCTATGTGTGGTTCTTTATGTTGTTCTCGGTTGTACCATTCTTTGTAAAGAATTTTGTCTTCTGTGCCTGGAATGCTAATGATTATAGCTATTAACAATTCTTTGCTCCTAGTTATTAGTTGGATATTCTTTCTCAATATCCTTATTCCTATTATGGTTTTACTCAGACTCTCCACATGCATCTTATAAAGTAATTTTGAAAGCCCTCAATATTCAGGCAAAGGTGAAAAAAGAAATTTGACTTTCAGAAAACAAGGGGGAAATTTTAATGTCTTGATAAAGGAGACTCTGGAAGAGGCTCTGTCTTCAATCAAAACCGATTTGTCCTGGTATAATTGCTGCTAGAGGGAAGGGCACAGCTCTCATACCAAATCTTTCCCATTTATTCTTACCAGCTTGGTTCTGACAGATATTTTTATCTCAAAAGTCTTTACAGCAAATCCTAAAGGCATATCTCAAGGATTATTTAATAACATCTGGAAGCCCAGACCAAAGAGATGATACAGGAAATAAAACAAAGCAAGGGAACGGAACAAGCCTGGGACAGGGCACCCCAGACCCTGATGAGGAGTGGATAATGGTGCTTTTAGCCTGACTGTGGGGAAAGGGATTAGGAGAAACAGGGAGGGAAGCAGACCACCCAGGCTGAAATGTGTTCATTCTTGTTTCACAATTTGAAGCGGAATGGAAATCCAAATTAATTTCTCAGGAGAGCATCAACTCTTTTGTGTAAGGCAGCAAACAGCCAGTCGGATGTGCTATATAAAACCCAACAGCAGCAACTTGATTCTGTGCCGAAGTTCCCAGCATGGAAGGGAATGCCCCCTCCCCAGCTCCTAGGCATGTTGATGAGAGGCAGAGCCAAAGACCATGGGGCTTGGGGCTGGCATCTACTGGGGTCTGTCTTTTCAGCCTCACTGATCAAAGTCACCTGGCCATGTCCTTTACGGATGAGATGGGAAAGGGCCAGAGTTCAGGCTGAGGCATACATGGCAGTGTTGGGAGGCGTTCAATTAGCAACTTTAAGGACTATCTAGTCCCTTAGTATCATTGTGCAGGTGAAGATCAAGAGGATATTGGATGTATATGTTTAGCTGATTCACTTTGCTGTACAGTAGAAACCAACATAACATTGTAAAGAAATTATACTCCAATATAGATTAATTTTAAAAAGATGTTGGGAATATGTGCAAGGAACCATATGCCAGAATGTTGACACTATTCATAATAACAAAAACATTGGGATTCACTTAAATGTCTATTAGAAGGAGACTGGATAAATGAATTAGGCTGCATTGATGCAATGGAATAATAGACATTGATGACAAAAGAATAACTAGAGCTAAAGTTGTGAGTAATCTTCAACTTTACAATGCTGAGCCAAAGAACATCCCAAAGAAAATACGTGGTACAAAACCATTAAATAAAGATCAAGAAAATGTAAAACAATACAATATATTATGTTTGGATATTTACATATGTTGTAAATATGTTTAACAATTCATGGGAATGATAACCTTATTTAGTTTAGTGATAATCTGTGGGTAGGGTTTGTCATCAGAAAGGAAGAGGGATATGTAAGATGTCAGTTATATTGATGTATTATCCCTTAAGGAAGGCAGTAGGTACACAAGTGTTTTGTTCTATTATTGTTTACAGGTTTTTGGCAAGTCTGAAATATTTCATGATAACTTACGTACCTCCTTCCTATGCACATAGAGTGTATTGAGAATCAGGAGGGAATATTTGCCTGGGGAGGAAAATGGGTATGGGTGTGTGACAGGGAGAAAGTGAAGCTGTGTTTTGCAAGAATAGATGCTTCATCCATGTTTGCGAATTAGCGGAGAGTCAGGAAATAAGAGAAAGTGAATGAGATGAAAGGAGTCTGGGGAGAAGCAAGTTTGGAGCCAGTGATGTGTGGAAAATAGCAGCATATGCAATAAAGCAAAGCAGGAAGGTGAGTGAAATGGAGGGACGCTGGGACCCTGCTGTGAAAGCCAGCCAAATGCTCTGCTTCCTTGGCTCCAGAGGTTGGAAAGAGCTCTCACCGTGTTGGGAATTCCTGCTGCCAGAAAGTCATCCTTTAGTGTTGTCTATTGTAATAATGCCTTAGATGGTTTCTTTTCCTTTTAAAAATATTTATTTATTTGGCTGCACTTGGCCTTAGATGCAGCATGTGGGATCTAGTTCCCCGACCAGGGAGGGAATCCAGACTCCCTGCTTTGAAAGAGTGGAGTCTTAACCCCTGGACCACCAGGGAAGTCCCTTAGGTGGTTTCTTAAATTATTCTTGCAAAGAGAGAAGGAGAAAGAAAATGCATTTGAGTTTGTCCCTACAAGAAAATAATCAAAAGATGCCACTGTGATGAATGATCCATGATGTATTAATGATGGGCACATGATGGGTTTTTGGGAAGCACACCATATGTCTTCATGATGATTATTTCTTTGCTGCGCTGATTTATTCTTGTGGACCCTGAGAACACAAGTTGGGCTTTTAGAGTTAGCAGGCAGGAAAATGTTCAGGAAAAAAAAATTTTTTTCTTACCCAACTTAAAACTGGTTACCCAACAAAGTCCACTCTGCTTTGAGCTCCTTTGATGTTGCTCAGTAGACGTTGCGAACATATCAGGCAAATTCATTTTTAACGGCTCACAGAGGCCTTTGTGATTATCATCTAGTTGTTGTTCTAACCATTTGGACCGACCTCTATTGAACAATGTGGAATTAATCATGCAGAACAGAGCTCAGCTTTGTCCACTCCTTTTGTCAGAATGGAGTGAGCCCTGGACTCAAAGTCTGTGGAATTATGGAGCTGACAAAGTTTCTGCCCCTGCTTCCTTTTTGGTATTTTATTAATTTTCAAATTAAATTAGTTTGCCTTCTTCCTCCTCTCTTGCCTCTAGCCACCATGGCTCAAACTATTCAAGGTAGTTTCGAGGAAGGAAATGCAAAACAGCAAGAGGTAGTTCTGCTTGCTAATGGCCCAGGCCCTTTGCTTTCTAGGTTAGAAGGACTGCTTGGAGGGAAATGAAGGGCTGCCTCCCTAATGACATTGTTTAGTTTTGCATCCCATTTCAGCGGGAGGGTAAAGTGAACCAGATCTGTTTCCAGCCACTCTTGACTCTTTGATTCCAGAGCAGAGCATCCTCAACAGGGCTTTATATCCTGCTGGAATGCAAGGCTGTTTG
This sequence comes from Aepyceros melampus, assembly GCA_006408695.1. Classification (NCBI taxonomy): domain Eukaryota; kingdom Metazoa; phylum Chordata; class Mammalia; order Artiodactyla; family Bovidae; genus Aepyceros; species Aepyceros melampus. The sequence goes on from SJXQ01008123.1 coordinate 68,294, forward strand.
AGGAAATCTGTGTTGGATCGAGAAAAATTTGCAGCATAATGACAGTGACCAAACCATGTGCCCCAGATTTTCCCGAATGGTCCTCAATTTGTATAGTTTGAGCCTTTAATTAAGGCAGTTTATTTTGTGTGTATTAACACAGAATTTGATAAAGGGAATGTTTATGTGTGTATGAAACACATACATATTTATAAATGATATATAAATAATATAAATAATTGAAAATATGTATTGCACACACATACACTCACATATACGTGATTTGTGGGTTTATTTGCATGAAGTCTTCTTTAGGATCTTGTGGCTTCAAAACATGTGTTCTAGTAAGTGTTGTGGAACCAGCTCACTACCTGATTGACCTTCTACAAGTCATTTCCTGTCAGCAGGTCTTCTCAGTTCCCCACCACTCCGACACACAGTAGGATCTCGATAACCATGCTGGCGAGAACTTAAAGGCGGGCCCCTTTCAGAGTTCTCTCTCCGTCTTTGCCCTTTCTTCTCTCTCTGCGTGGGCAGTTCCATAGCCTTGTCCTTTGTACTGTCCCTGTCTTCATACCTTGTGGCCCGTCATTGTGATCCTGTTTCCCTTGCTCATCTGCAGGAGACTAGAGGGCTGGGACAGTTCTCTACTTTTGCTATTCCATTGTTCAGCACAGACAAAATGACTGGAAGGAAATATACCAGAAAGTAACGGTGGTTGAGATAATGGATAATATGTTATTCTTTATACTTTTTTCATGTTTTCTTTTAAAAATAAACATGAATATGTGTTATGTAGAGGATCCAAAAATTCTTAAAAAATAGTTTTTGTTTCCTTCAAGCTCTCAGGATTGGAGAGGAGAGGAACATGTTGAACAGATGTCCAGACTAAAGGCTGTTGCAGCATATCCTCTGCCTCAGCTTCTGACATGCAGGGGCAGCTGACTCTTCCTCGGAGTCTCCCACAAACTGGCCCACACCCCTGTGTCAGGCGGCCACGTGGGCATCAGAGCTGAGGGCTGAGTCTGCGGTGGGCTGTTCCCTTCCAGGCCTGATTTGCGCTGCGTCATGATAACCAAGCACAAATTGACATTTGTTTCGAATGTCTCATGTATGAAATGTCCCAGCAGTTTAGATGGCACTCAGGGTTCTTAACCCCAGACTGTGCCCTCGCTGGGGGCTGAGCTGAGCAATGGGCCAGATTCTGTGCTAGATGTGACGATGAGTCAGAAGAGCCAGGATGTGATTCCTACCTTCAAGAAGGATGCTCTATTAATAATAGTTGGGCTTATAATTTGTATGCTTTAGAAGTTAGGCAACATCACAAGGCAGTGTTTATGCTTCAAAGGAATGGTAAAAACAAAACAAAAAACCCTAAATGGGTCATAGGAGTTTCTAGGAGGGAGAGAGAGTGACAGGCGGCCTCATGGCCATCAGAATATATATAAGAATATATATATATATATATATATATATAAGAATGTGGTGTTTTGAGGAACTTACCTGGTGGTCTGGCGATTAAAACTTTACCTTGCCAATGCAGGGGGCCCAGGCTTTATCTCTGGTTGGGGAGCTAGTTCCCATATGGTACATGCAACTAAGATCTGGTGCTGCCAAATAATAAGTTAAAAGAAGAAGAATGGTGTTTTGAGATTGGATTTTGGAGGTCTCCACTGGTGGAGAAGAGGAGGTAGCCTCCTAGAGAAGGAAATGGCTTGCAGAAAGGTAGGGAGTAAGGTCAGCTCATGTGTTTAGCTTTACGGGCTAACAGGGAAGTGAGAGGGCTTCTCTGGTGGCTCAGGCAGTAAAGAATCTGCCTGCAATGCAGGTGACTAGGTTTAATCCCTGGGTCAGGAAGATCCCCTGGAGAACGGAATGACTACCCACTCCTGTATTCTTGCCTGGAGAATTCCATGGACAGAGGAGCCTGGCGGGCTACAGTCCACGGGGTCATAAAGAGTTGGACACAATTGAGTGACTAGGTAAAGGTGAAGTCGCTCAGTGGTGTCTGACTCTTTGCGACCCCGTGGACTGTGATGTACTAGGCTTCTCTGTCCACGGGATTCTCCAGGCAAGAATACTGGAGTGGATTGCCATTTCCTTCTCCAGGGGATCTTCCCAACCCAGGGATCGAAACTGGGTCTCCCGCATTGGAGGCAGACGCTTTAACCTCTGAGCCACCAGGGAAGATCTGAGTGACTAACACTTTCATTTTATTTCAGGGAAGTGAGTGATGGGTGGGAATAGGGGAGAAAATGTGTGTCTAGAATGAAAAGTGCTTAGTTAGGAAGACTGGGAAGTTAGGATGGAGAAGTGGGGATCAGCCAGGTCAGGGAGGGCTGTAAGAACAGGACAGTGATATAGCCTTGAACTGGGAGGTGGTAGGGAGCTATTGTGGCTCTCAGGGAAGGGGTCATGGAACGTAAAGCAGCCTAAAAATGGTTAAGAACATGAGCTCTGGATGATGTTGCCTGTGTGTGATGCTTGGTCCCAAGTTGTGTTACCTATCTGAAACTCAGTTTCCTCATGTGTAAAATCAGTATGGTGATAGCTTCTTCTCATAGAATTGCTCTGAGGATAAAGGAGATAATCCATGTAAAATATTTATTTAAAAATTTTTAAATTTCATATTAGGATATAATTTTTTTCAATAGTGTGTTTGTTTCAGATGTACAGCAAAATGATTCTGTTATGCATACACATATAACTATTCTTCTTCAGATTCTTTTCCCATGTGGGCTACAGAGTAGAGTCCATGTGCTATACAGCAAGTCCTCGTTAATTATCTGTTTTATACACATGTAAATATTTAGCACATTGCCTGGCACATTGTATGAGCCTAAAAATGATCTGTTACATGTAAATTAATATTAATACAATACTTATTTCATTAGCATGGTAAAATGGTAGTGAGTTTGAAAAGCCCAATATTAAAAACAACTAGAAATTGTTCTATTAAGGGGTGGAGCTTGAGAATACTTCAGGAAAGTCCCGCTCCAATCTCACAATTTGGCTCTATTTACTGTCACTTAGCTTTTGTGAAATATTTACATTGGTACGTTACTCTGCTATAATTTTTGTTCGTTATCCTCCCAGGCTTGGTGAGGAAGATTAGTTCGTTTATCTTATATTGCAGAAGATACACATAGATAGAAACATGATGACATTTAGTTACAACATCTCTTCCATTAGTATTTACCACCCTTATCAACCAGAGCTTCTCTAGGTGAAAGTGAGGGGTGGGAGTGGTGATCAGGCTATTTATTCTTACCTCTGAAAAAGAAAGTAGTAAAAAACTAGAGAGAACCAGGATGATTTTTTTTCTCAGCCAAACTTAACACCTCAGCCTTGAAGAAGATTCAGAGTGACTAGAATTGCTAAAACAGAGCTGGCAAAGCAAATGAAATAACACACACTGTTTAGGACCTTAGTTATTCTTTTGGATATAATAACTTAACTTTTCTGTAGTTAAAATGTAACTGCCTTTGGAAGGGATGTTATTTTTGTGCTATTATCTGTGGACATCTTAGTGGAGAGTTACATTCCAAGCCAATGAACAACATCCTCAAGCTCGGCTGCCACTCTGACGTTCAAACGTGGGGGACATACGTGACTTTCTTTAATTGATTACAATGGTGCACTGCGACCGTGCCCGGAGGATGTGACTCAGCGAGTCAGGTGCACACGGAGGCTTGGTCCAGCCCTATTGTCTTTTACCAGCAGGTCTTGACTGTGCTCCAGCTGGAATATCATTGCACTTGTGTGATGTGAATGTATGGAAGGAAAGACATTCAAAACCAGGGCTCCTGCAGGATGCTTGGCAGCAAACTGGCCTCAGGGCCACATGTGCTGGTGAACCAGACAAATGATGATGGCAGCTCAGATAGCTTGCGATCTGGGGTTGCATTATTGGTCTGTGCATCCCAGAGAAGCAGGTATGGAAGAGGGACCTAAGAAAGAAGGAAGGGGACACCCACAACTCTCAGTGTTCTGCTCAGGGCATAGCCTTAACATAAGCTCCCTTCCTCTCTCCCTGGGACCAGGACCTTCCCCTGCAGGAAGGTTCACAGAAAAGCTAAGCTTCATTCCTGACCCATGGAACTGTACTCCTGTGTCATCTTCCCTACTCCATGCTGTCTTCATTACTGGGAGAGAGGCCCTCTGCAGGAGGAAAAGAATGACTTCTCTCCTTTTAGTTCTAGAAACATGTTGCAGAGAGTTGGGCCCTTGGCATGCGGCCCCAAAGCTGGGTAGCGTCTGTCAGTTGTCTTCTATACACTTATTTCCTTTTCCTCTAGAAGGAGCATTTTAGTTTTCCTTTGGGTTGATAGCCATCCCTCAGTCTTAGGCCACATGGGCCAAATGAGGTCGACTACGCCTCCCGAGTCCTATGCATGTGCACACACATGTGGTGTGTGCTCTTTATTTGGCCAGTGAGCATCACAGTACTCATTGCAGAGACGGACACACACAAGTCAAGCTGGACTGATGGGTATTAGCCCAGGGGTTTTCAATGGCACTATTGGCAAAGAGGTACTTTTTTCTTGTGAGATTGCTAACTTGGTAAATGGATATAAACTTGGAACACCTGGTAGAAATCTAAGACCGTCCCCAGAGAATAAAGTAAAACTAAGAGAGAGGCATATTCCTGAAGGTAGCAACTGAGCACCTGGATCCAGCTGTTCCTGAAGACATTTTTTTTTTCCATTTTATACAGGAGCCAAATAAGTTATCTTTTCTATTTGTTTGATGCATTTTGAAATGGTCTATCTGTAACTTACAGTATAAATAATCTTGTTGATATAGGTCACATTCTAGATCATCCAAAAGTTGTACACTTAAAGTTATAAGCTTGTGTTTTCCTGATAAATGTGCCTTCACATATCTCTGGTATACCAGCAGCCTGCCGCATACCCAGGGATCACAGCAATCTTGGGTGACAGGGAAGGGTGGTACTTTCCCATCTCTAATACCTTTCCCATTTCTAATACCTGTGGCTCTTGGCCACCCAGACATAGAGAAGAGAGTCAAAGGGAACATTGAGTTGCAGAACTTGCCTGAACCAAGATTTTCCAGAGAACCTACATTTTTCTCTATTCTGCAACACTGAAAAATCCCCATGCAAAAGTTGACCCTCTGGGCTATGCAGAAAAGATGTAGAAATCATCTGCTGAATTGGAAAGTCAAGTGTATCCTGGGTAGTGCTTTTAGGGATCTGAAACATTTCAGAGAATATTACAAAGTTCTGAAATCACAGTTTCAGCCCTTGTCTGAACCCTAGAATTCTCCTTGTTCAACTCCCTCATTTCAGATGAGGAAAGACTCAGAGACAAAGAAGCTTGGCTAAGGTCTCATAGCCAGTATGGTTGCAGACCACTATTGCCAAGAACTAGCAGAAGAGAGAAGGTGCCTCTGAATATCTCACAGAGACCAGAGACTAAACCCTTTGCTCATTGTGTTAGGATCCTTCAGCTGCAAGTGGCAGATCTCTGCCCCTGAAATCAGATCTCATTTCTCACAGCTGAAAAATCCAAGAGCCTGATCTAACTTCAAGTAAGGATGGATCCAGGAGTTCATAATTATATTATGAAATCTTGCTCTTTTTTCTTCTTAATTATGCATGGTTTCCTCTGTGTTGGCTTTGATTCTTCAGCAGACTCTAGCCATATAGTGGCTTTTGGCAACAATACAATTTATTTTATGCTATCAGATTAGTAATTCTACTTGATAAAGAGCTTCTATTTTCCAAGAGTTCCTTCAGAATTCCAGGGCTCATGTTCATGGGCTCAAAGAGGGTCAATGTGGACAGGGATTGGCAAGCAGGTTACACTGAGGGGCTATCCCAAAGCCCAGCAGCTCGGGTAGGAATGGGGCTTCACTCGAGCTAGCTGAAGGAAGATTAAGACTGGGCAAGAGGGGGCAAAAGTGAACTTGCTCTTGTTACCCGGAGGAGGAATGATGGTTGCCCCCACTCTTACCTTGAGCAGTGAGGGAGTCTCAGAGAGGCTAAGAGTTTTACTTTGGGAGCTAAGTCCCAGGGCTTAGTAATGGTATCTGGCCCTAGGCCTGTGAGTTGCACTTTAAACCCAGCAGTATAACTTCTGGAGTTTTACTCAGCTGCAGAGATGAGGTTTTGCCAGAGAAGATGTCAGGGTGGCCGTTTCTTTTGGTCTCACCTTTGATAAGTATCCTCAACTTGGCTGCATTTTTCTATTTTCTGTCCGTGACAGGGCACCAGGCCAAACATATCTCAGACAAATATCTGTATTGTTTGTGGCGTGACTGTGACTTCCTGTCTTCCAATTTAGTGTTCTGCCTCACTTTTCACTGTCTGGGTCATTTGATATTACATCTGGTGCTTCCTGTTTTTAAAAGTCTCTGACTCTAGTCATCCGACTGTAGAAACCAGGGTTCAACTTCTTCATCAGTGATGCCGGCTTTAGTCACTTGTTTTGGTATCCTAACAGAGATTTACGTAAGGAAAGCTGTCAGGTGTCCGCTGGTTTTCTCAGCTTCAGATACTTCCTTATTTGTGTTTTTGTTTTTCAGACTTTGGGACTTTCTCTCACTGTGTGGTTGTGGTCGTGGTGGGCTGATCTTCCCCACCCCCACCACTTCAGTAGCTGTTCTCTTTCCCTAAATAAGCGCTCCTGAGCGCCAGGGGTCTTGCTCTCAGAACGGGGCTGCTTCAAGGGTGACAGGCTTAGCTGTCCTCTTGGTGCCTCCCCCAACCTGTTTTCCCAATCTGGGGTTCACTGGTCTCCCGTTTCCTCTCCTCTTGAAAGCATTCAGTTCCGTTAAAATGCTTCTAGTCAGGCCCGCATAGAAAAAAAAAAAAAAA
>SJXQ01008123.1:75404-124997 GCA_006408695.1 Aepyceros melampus
CCCGAAGACATTATATCGAGGAATAGAATATTTATGATATATCACTTACACAGCTTCCTGATCCTCTGGGGAGAGGAGCTGTACCAGACTTACCTTATTTCTTTTTTGGTTAAGGCTGATGGGTTCAGGGAATTTAAGTTAATGGGGAGAGAGGGGATTTATTCTGCCCTAAAGGCAATGGCAGCTTTGGGCGGGGGGACTTGGAGGGGTGGTGAGGGGGAGGAAGGGGTGCTGGCAGGGTAGGGAGTGGGAGAGGTGGGCCTGGGGAATCTATAACCGAAACCCTCACTGGATAGGTGTCATTCTGCTCCTTCTCTGTGTGCAGCCTTCACTGAACCAGGGAATGGTGGCACAGGGCAGTTGTGAAGGGTCGGAATGTCATTGTGGGCAGGTCCACTGGGGTCTTCTGAGGCTGCAGTTGGACTCACAAAGGCTCCATCTTCAGAGGAAGGGCCTGGATGGCTCTGCTTCCTGGGGCAGGAGGGGCAGAGACCAAGTCTTTCTCACCCACCTTTCCTCAGGCCAAGGGACCCCTGGGCTGGGAAACGTCTGGGCCTCTTGCATCTGTGCCAACACTGGCACAAGAGTAAGGAAATCCCCTCCTGTCTGGGTCCTCCCTTCACTACCTCTTCTCTGGGTGATGATGGGGGAGGGCTTTGGAAGTCTGGCCAGTTGTGTAATTCTGTGTGTGTGGGATGGCCTCGCTCAACAACGCAGTCCTTGATATTCCTCAGTCAGAATGAAGTGCTCCCCTGAGTCCAAGGAGAGAGAGGGCAATAGGCTGTCATGATTTAAAACGAGAAAAAAAAACCCAGTAAAATCCCAAACCAAAAAACCCCCTTGTTTCTGTGCAGTCTTTTAAATGACCTCATTTCTTCTCTGCTGTCACCCCGTGAGGTCAGGAAGACAGGCGTCACCAGTGGATAGGAGAGTTCAGAGGGGAAGGGAAGGGACCCGGCCAATGTCAGTCAGCTTCCAAGGCCGACGGGGGTCGGGAACACTGGCCTTTCATTTTTAGTTGACAAAAGAAACAAACCACAGAATAAAAAACCCACTCTCACCCAGACAGATCAAAGATTCAGATATGATTGAAGTTGCTGGGGTAACGTCCAAAGCAGATGAGACCATCCCCAAGTTATCAAGGCCGTGAGAAGGGGACAGGCAGATGGCTGGGGCAGAGCTGGAAATTGTCCTAGAGGCTCCTTGATTCCTGCCTCCATGTGGGAGAGTGCCCTTCTGCACCCAGCTCCTGCTACCCTGACAGACATCAGCCTTAGGTGTTTCCCCAGCTGCAAGGAAGGTAGCAGCTCACCCTGGGCTGACCCCTGCTCTGTGCCCCCTGCCTCTTCCTTCTCCCGCCCTGCACCCAAACCAGGTCTGATTCCAATGTCAGTTGATGACATCCCCTGAGAAATACGTCATGTGTCTCGGAGTCTAGGAGTCTTGTCTTCTGGATGTTCTGCTGAGTGTTCCCTTTTGAGAATCTATAGTACCAGCATGGTGAAGTTTGCAAGGAGTCAGAGCCCTTGGTTCAAATCTTGACTCAACTATTCTTAGTTACGGAATGACCTCAGGCTAGCTTTTTAAACCTTTTACATCCCACTCGGGGGAATTACCTGGTGGTCCAGTGATTAGGACTCCATGCTGTAGAGGGCGTGGGTTCAATCCCAGGTTGGGGAACTAAGATCTCACATGCCGCTCAGTATGGACAAAAAGCAAAAAAAAAAAAAAGAAAAAAAAAAAAGTCCCACTTGTTTCATCTATAAAACAGTTGTTTTGTATGGATTTTTAAGAGTGCTTTGTACAGGCCTGGTGCTCAATAAAATGAAGCTATCAATATGATTAACATCCTGCTGGATAAATACAGTCCAGTTTTCTTAATCTGAAGTGAAATTCTGGATGAACTGCCACTTTTGATTATTACGATAATTATTATGATTTTTAAACATCTTCCCTTTCAAAAATATATTTGCATACAGCTTAGCCTAATAGTCGGAGAAGGCAATAGCACCCCACTCCAGTACTCTTGCCTGGAAAATCCCATGAATGGAGGAGCTGGTGGGTTGCAGTCTATGGGGTCGCTAAGAGTTGGACACGACTGAGCGACTTCCCTTTCACTTTTCACTTTCATGCATTGGAGAAGGAAATGGCAACCCACTCCAGTGTTCTTGCCTGGAGAATCCCAGGGACGAGGGAGCCTGGTGGACTGCTGTCTATGGGGTCGCATAGAGTTGGACACGACTGAAGCGACTTTAGTAGTAGTAGCCTAATAGAGTCTCTGGAATGAGACTGGCCTGGGTTCATGTTCTGGCTTTGCCATTTCTCTTTGCTATGTGAAACTTGTCTGAGTCTGTTTCCCCCTCAGACTGGGCCTAACATCAACTCCTTCAGATTGTATTGTATTTATGAAAATTGAAGGAAGGGTCTCCATTAATGGTCATCTTTATTACATTTTAGTAAATACTGACTGTGTGCTCAGTGTTCTTACACCTGATTTCTCATTTTGTCAACACAATAATCTTATGAAGCTGCTAGTATCGTTATCCCATTTCATGGATTAGGAAACAGGCTCAGAGAGGCTAAGTAATTTGTTTGAAGTCACAGAGCAAGTTAGTAGTAGAAACTGGATCCTTCCACATTGCTCCCCACTTGAGTCCTATCCAATACGTTTTATTCTAAACCCGGGAGTCACGATTTTCCCTTTAGGTTTTGATGTTTCCAGGATTCATTCTGCCCTTAGGTATGTGGCTTTGTCCTCAGCTGGGATGTCCAGAGGCTTCCTGTCCTCACCTCTCTAACCTCTGTGTCTTTCCATGCTTGTCTCTCCTGCCAGCCTCAGGCATTCTTGGGGCTTCGGACTGGGTCATTCCTTCCTTTCTCAGTGCTGGTGGCTTGCCTGACCTGTGGTAGGCCTCCACCCAGTGTGTGCAAAATTAATAACTGATGAATGCAAGGCAGTGACTGTGGGCGTTTGAGAGTGCAGGGCCATCCCACGCTGTCTGCCTCTGTATTACCTGTCATAGACGAGCTGCCTGAGATGTCTCAAGTGTGTCTGTGGCCTGCAGACTCCACTTCCCTGAGTCATCATCACTCTGTGTACTCATCAGCATCTCTCTGGCAGGATGTCCCAAGCCCAGTGACCAGCATGGGGTCTCACATCCTACTCCCACCCTGCACACCTTTTCTGGGGTACTCACTCACCCATGGATTCCAGGCCACACCAGCTCCCCAGACCTCAGCCTAGGCCCCTCCCACTGACCACAGCCACACACAACCTTCCAAACATGCATACCTTTGTTTATTCATTTATTTGTTTCCCCATAGATCTAAGTCCAATAGATATCTAGATAAATAAGGAACAATTAAGGTAGGGTCCTCTCTGGTGGCTCAGATGGTAAAGAATCTGCCAGCAATGCAAGAGACCTGGCTTCAGTCTCTGGGTCGGAAAGATCCCCTGGAGAAGGGAATAGTAACCTACTCCAGTTTTCTTGCCTAGAAAATTCCATGAACAGGGGAGCCTGGTGGGCTACAGTCCATGGGATCACAAAGAATTGGACAAAACTGAGCGACTAACACTTTCACTTTCTTTCAAGGGTAGCATCTCTTAAACTTGAATATGCCTTACACTCACCTAGAACAGTGCTTACAAATACAGATTCCTAGGCCTCGTCTGAGGCCTCCAGAGGTGAATCACCAGGAGTAGTAAACTTGTAACTGTGCACGCGTGCTCAGTCACGCAGTCATATCTGATTCTTTGCAGCCCTGTGGACTGTTTTCCACCAGGCTCCTCCGTCCCATGTGATTTCCCAGGCAAGAATACTGGGGTGCGTTGCCGTTTCCTTCTCCAAGGGAACTTCCCAATCGAGCCTGCATCTCCTTTGTCTTTGGCATCAGCAGGCAGATTATTTTCCATTGTGCCACTCGGGATGGCCTGTAACTGTAGAAATCTGTATATTTAAGATGTGCTCAGTGTGGATCTGCAGACAAGGCAATGGCAACCCACTACAGTACTCTTCTTGCCTGGAAAATCCCAGGACGGAGGAGCCTGGTAGGCTGCAGTCCAAGGGGTCGTGAAGAGTCAGACACGACTGAGCAACTTACTTTCACTTTTCACTTTCAGGCATTGGAGAAGGAAATGGCACCCCACTCCAGTGTTCTTGCCTGGAGAATCCCAGGGACGGGGGAGCCTGGTGGGCTGCCGTCTATGGGGTTGCACAGAGTCGGACATGACTGAAGTGACTTAGTAGTAGCAGTGTGGTTCTGAGACACAGCCAGATTGGAGAACCTCTCATGTGGGAAGTTTTCCCTGTATAGTGAATTTCCTGAAAATTCCTGAACCGAGACTCAGGGCTGCTGAGGGGGATGTTGCCCTGCTTCATCCCTTCTTTGTATTTGGGCTCAATAGTCTCTAACCATCCTGCACTGCTTACTACTTCCTGGGTAGGAAGAGGGGCTCTTGTTTATTTTTAATATTTTTATATTTTTTTGCCATACTATGCAGCTTGTGGGATCCTAGTTCCTTGACCGAGGATTGAACCTGTACCCTTGGCAGTGAAAGCATAGTGTACTAACCACTGGGCAACCAGGGAATTCCCAGCTCCCTTCTTTGAAACTGCTACCAAATGGTCTGCTCCCTGGGACAGTGATGATGTTTGTCTTTTGCACTGTTGCATCCCCAGTGCTTACACAGAGTCTGGTATCAGGCAGGGGCCCAGTGAATATCTGTGAATGAACTATGCGTACACAAATGAATGAATCAGTGAGTGAATTCCTGACTTCTTTAGGTGCATGGTGGGTCCCTCTGCTTGTTGTTTCCATTATCCTGTGACTAGGAGGCAGACAGGGAGGGCACCAGGCTAGGATGAGAGGCCGTCTCAGCTCTGCAGCTCCGAGGGCCTCCTTCCAGCCCTGGCCTCTGTGATCCTGCTTGGACAAAGGAGCATGTTGGGACAGGAGTGAGCCCAGCCCTCTGGGAAGCATGGAGTTTGCCAGACACGAGATTGGCCTGGGCTGAGCTTCTGAGCAAATGAGAGGCGGCTGGCACGGGGCAGTCATTAAATGGTGGTTGACCTCCTGGCAGCTTGAGTGAGGCCCTGGAGCCCTCAGCCCTCCCTGCCGGCCCCTGGGGCCCTCAGAGAGAGGCCCATCCATCACAGGGGTCCCTGGGGAGGGCCACGGGCGTTTTGCTGAGAGTTGGTTATGGGGCTCTGTCTTCAGCACAGATCTTGTCAGATTCAAGCTGTCAACCACACAGACCCTGAAAGCCTGTCACAGACCCCTGGGGAGGTGTGTGTGGTAGGGTGACCTTGAGGGGCTCTGCTGAGTGTGGCACTGTGGTGATAAGAAGGACAAATGGGAAGCAGCCGCCTGGGCTGGGGGCCCGTCGTGCTGGTCCACGTCACCGCCCTGTGTCTGTCTTTGAGGGCCGTCGGGGCAGCTGTGCTGAGCATGTTTCTGCCCTTACACCCTCTGTGGCCTGTCTCCCTCTGTCCCTCTCTAACAGGGAATGTGGAAGGAGGCAGTGCACGCAGCTAGTTAAGGGTACCAACCAGCTGCCACCTAGAAGCTGTGTGACTTTGGGCAAATTACTTAATCTCTCTGAATGGGTTTCTCCAGGGTGTGGTAAGATTGCATGAGACGAAGAACTGCTAAGCGTGGGGCCTGGCGAGTGGGGATTGCTCAATGATCATCCGCTATCATTAGCGTTTTTGTGGAGGTGATGCACAAGGAAGATTGGATTCCTTGCAGATCTTTTCCCTCATTTCGGTAGCATTTAACTCCACGTGGCTTCATACCATCTGGTGCCCATGAAGGTTGAGTGTGTGGAGGCCAGGTTAGGATTGGGGGCCGGGTCTCCCACTGGCTTGCTCCTCATCTTGGTCTTCAGATGGTCTGCTGAGGGACAGGACGGGTCTCCAGCCTTGTGTGTGGGCACAGCCATCCGGGCTCTTTTCTGAGGAGTGCACGCTGGGCTGTGTGGAGTGCATGCTTCCTGTGTGTGTGTGTGTGTGTGTGTGTGTGTGTGTGTGTGTCTGGTGGGGGCAGTGTAGGCAGCAGCTGGTGTGATGGGTGGGCTCTTCTCAGGGCAGCTCTGGGGCAGAAGAGATCACATCTGGGGCCATGGGAAGCTCTAAATTTGGACCAATGAGTCCAAATTTGAAATCACATTAAAACTATGAAGAAGGCCAAGAGCAGACAGGAACTTTGAGGGATCTGGATGCTGAGGAAAAGAAAAGCTGCTCTAGACAGTGGCAGGGGTCACACACTGATGTCTGTGAGAAGGTTATTTAAGACCTCTGGAAGTGTCCTTTTTGAAGGGTCAAGAATGTTCTAGAAGGTGCCTTTGAGGGGAAGCCGGGGTCCCTTCACTTTGGCTGCTGGGACTAATCCCAAACCTCCTGTCCATCTGGGACCATGGGAAGCTCTAAATTTGGACAAATGAGTCCAAATTTGAAATCACATTAAAACTATGAAGAAGGCCAAGAGCAGACAGGAACTTTGAGGGATCTGGATGCTGAGGAAAAGAAAAGCTGCTCTAGACAGTGGCAGGGGTCACACACTGATGTCTGTGAGAAGGTTATTTAAGACCTCTGGAAGTGTCCTTTTTGAAGGGTCAAGAATGTTCTAGAAGGTGCCTTTGAGGGGAAGCCGGGGTCCCTTCACTTTGGCTGCTGGGACTAATCCCAAACCTCCTGTCCTTCAGGAGGACATTTTCCTAGTTAGAGGCCACGAGATGGAAACAGCAGGACTCATACTCACAGGCTGGTTCCTCACAAGCATTTGTTAAGACCCTGCTGGGTAAGGGTGAGATAGAAAAAGGTTGCAGGTCAAGGACTATTGGCCTGGCCTCTCTACCTCCCTGGCGGGTCCCTACTGCTTGCCAAGGTGAGGGACTTGCCAGGAGGTTGGAGGTTGTCCATTGATCCTGTGGAGGGAGGTTGTCCTTTGATCCTCTCCTGAGATCAGGAAAGGCTGCTGGGAGACGGCAGCAGAGCCAGGCTGTGACCCAGAGGGGCCTTGAATTGTGGACAATGGCAACTGCATCCCCCCTACTCCCCGGAAGCAGGGCTGGTGGGTAGAGGGCTCAAGGGAGAGACTGGTGGTTGATGTGGGCTATCAGGTTGCAGAAGGGCTCTGCTTGCCTCCACAATTACTCAAAGGCAGAAGCTGTGTTCCCTACAGACCGTTTAAGAAAGGCACTGGGCAAGAGAAAACCCAGAGAGCGTGACCAGATGCCAGTCCCTCTGTGCTGATGGTCAGACATTTTCCAATGCAGACCTGCACGTGTTCATGGGAATGTCCCGGTGACCCCAGCCCCACCCACCCACAGAGCTCACCAAACAGCCCTGGGCTGCCTCTGTCCCACATAGTGACTGTGGACTGGTCATTTTCTTTCTCTCTGGATATCAAAGTCTTTGCAGTAAACTCGTATTTCCCAAGATGTGGCTTTTTGTCCCACCGGCAAAACGCAAGCTGAATTTAGGCAGTATGTGGATGAGCTATTTTATATATTTATTTTAGTGCTTACTAGGAAAAAAAAAACTTGGTCTTCAGATGGTCTGCTGAGGGACAGGACGGGTCTCCAGCCTTGTGTGTGGGCACAGCCATCCGGGCTCTTTTCTGAGGAGTGCACGCTGGGCTGTGTGGAGTGCATGCTTCCTGTGTGTGTGTGTGTGTGTGTGTGTGTGTGTGTGTGTGTCTGGTGGGGGCAGTGTAGGCAGCAGCTGGTGTGATGGGTGGGCTCTTCTCAGGGCAGCTCTGGGGCAGAAGAGATCACATCTGGGACCATGGGAAGCTCTAAATTTGGACAAATGAGTCCAAATTTGAAATCACATTAAAACTATGAAGAAGGCCAAGAGCAGACAGGAACTTTGAGGGATCTGGATGCTGAGGAAAAGAAAAGCTGCTCTAGACAGTGGCAGGGGTCACACACTGATGTCTGTGAGGAGGTTATTTAAGACCTCTGGAAGTGTCCTTTTTGAAGGGTCAAGAATGTTCTAGAAGGTGCCTTTGAGGGGAAGCCGGGGTCCTTCACTTTGGCTGCTGGGACTAATCCCAAACCTCCTGTCCTTCAGGAGGACATTTTCCTAGTTAGAGGCCACGAGATGGAAACAGCAGGACTCATACTCACAGGCTGGTTCCTCACAAGCATTTGTTAAGACCCTGCTGGGTAAGGGTGAGATAGAAAAAGGTTGCAGGTCAAGGACTATTGGCCTGGCCTCTCTACCTCCCTGGCGGGTCCCTACTGCTTGCCAAGGTGAGGGACTTGCCAGGAGGTTGGAGGTTGTCCATTGATCCTGTGGAGGGAGGTTGTCCTTTGATCCTCTCCTGAGATCAGGAAAGGCTGCTGGGAGACGGCAGCAGAGCCAGGCTGTGACCCAGAGGGGCCTTGAATTGTGGACAATGGCAACTGCATCCCCCCTACTCCCCGGAAGCAGGGCTGGTGGGTAGAGGGCTCAAGGGAGAGACTGGTGGTTGATGTGGGCTATCAGGTTGCAGAAGGGCTCTGCTTGCCTCCACAATTACTCAAAGGCAGAAGCTGTGTTCCCTACAGACCGTTTAAGAAAGGCACTGGGCAAGAGAAAACCCAGAGAGCGTGACCAGATGCCAGTCCCTCTGTGCTGATGGTCAGACATTTTCCAATGCAGACCTGCACGTGTTCATGGGAATGTCCCGGTGACCCCAGCCCCACCCACCCACAGAGCTCACCAAACAGCCCTGGGCTGCCTCTGTCCCACATAGTGACTGTGGACTGGTCATTTTCTTTCTCTCTGGATATCAAAGTCTTTGCAGTAAACTCGTATTTCCCAAGATGTGGCTTTTTGTCCCACCGGCAAAACGCAAGCTGAATTTAGGCAGTATGTGGATGAGCTATTTTATATATTTATTTTAGTGCTTACTAGGAAAAAAAAACTGGCACAGTGAGCTTGTGGTTCATAGTTATTATTAGCCTGGGATAAGGCTAAGTTTATTGAAGTGAAAAAGGTAAGTCAAATGTAAAGAAAAACACCCAGTTAAATAATAGTAGAGGTTAGTTTGGGCAGCTGAACTCTGGGAGGCAAACATGCAAACCACATATATGATTTAAAATTTTGTTAGTCATGTTTAAAAAAGCAGATAAAAGTAGTTTTAATAATAGATTTAATTTAACCTGTGATACATAAAATATCATTTTAATGTGTAATTGATAGAACAGTTACTGAGAGATATTTTATACTAGTTTTTGGTGATGTCTTCAAAATTGGATGTGTATTTTACACTTAAGTCACATCTCCATATGACCTGGGCATGTTTCAAGGGCTCAGTAGCCTTGTGTGGCTGTGGCTACCACCTGGCAGCGTAGCTCTGGGTGATAGGTTTGTGAGTGTCAGGGGATCTTCCTGACCAAGGGATCGAACACCTATCTCTTGTGTCTCCTGAATTGGCAGGCAGGTTCTTTACCACTAGCGCCACCTAGGAAGCCTGGGTGATGGGCAGGCAGCGTTATAAAGGAGGCGTGTGGATTTCTGCACTCTAGAGCCTCCAGCTCAGCTGGAGCCTCCAGCTCTGTGCTTCTTTCACACACTCATTCTCTGCCGCACTCGGAATTGCCCTCTCTCACTTTCCAAATTGCAGCCACCTTCTTGCCTACATCCTTCCTCCTTTCCTTCCTTACCCAGCAATGTAGTTGCCCGTAAGAAATTTTATGTGTGGAAGTTTGTATTGCACATGTCCGGTACATCTTTTGCAAGAGATAAATCAGAGACAAGCCCCTTTGAAAGCCAGATAGAAATGCCTTTTGGGTCATCTCTCCTGCTGTCTCTTCATCATCGGCCAGTGGCTACTTGCAAATCTGTGTTCATCAGTGATGGATCTGCCTTCTCTAATTCAATTGGCGGGTGGCCTGAGGGGATGTGACAGGCTCTTTTGCTAGTCCTTTAACCTCATTTGTTTTCAATATTTGTATTCAAATATTCAGTATTTGACATCATTGGGTATGGGGAATATGACTCTGGTCTGGGCATGTTATCCTGATACACATGAAGTTTCAGACGCACTGTCTGAAATCTATTCCTACAGTCAATAGGCTGATACAGCGTGCTGGCGGACTCCAAATTGGAATTTCACAGGCCTTGTCATTTCAGACATAAGCACTAGCAGAGGAGACATGGACTGTTTCCACCCCACAGTTATGGCTAAATGAATTAGAAATGCTCCTGAATTAGCCACAAAGGACTGAGCATCAACCTAAAATTGCCTTAGAAGAAATACCTACTACACTGTAACTAAGCCAGGCATCAGCTCCCTGGGCCCTTGGTGACTATTATTTCCAGAAAGCATTCTCACTCTCATCTCCCATTTGTTATCCCTGCCATTTTATCCCCTGTAATGTTCTCCAGGGACCAATTAATATTATCTGAATGGAAGCATGAGTCATAAGTGGGAATGAGGTTGTCCAAGATCGGATTTCAATGTGTGTGCACGTGTACACCCATGTGTGTGTGTGTGTGTGTGTGTGTGTACGTGCGTGTGCATGCATGCACACTCAGCATTACATAGGAGGGAAAACTGCCTGTATCCAAAATCTCAGGTCTCATCAAGAAAACCAGCTTTCCATCCTACTTTAGGAATAAAGCCCTCAGAATTCATGAATTCCAGATGGAGAGGCAAAGTGAACTCATTTCATGTGAAGGAGGGGGACTGGAGGACTCTCAGACCCAGATGCAATAATGTTAAGACTAGGACCCATGAGAATCCTCAAAGTAAGGGGAGAGAGAACTTATATTCAGTAAAGGTGTATTCTGTACCAGGTATTTAACATTTGTTACCTTTAAATGACCATGCTGAATGATATTTTTAGTCCCATTTAACAGACTAGGATGTTGAGGCTCAGAGGAATAACTAGCCCTGTATCAGCTGGTGGATAAGTAGTAGATTTGGGGTCTGATTGCTTGGAAGGCTGACTCCAAAGCTCATGTTTTTCTCTGAATGCAAAGTGCTTTTTTAATATAGCAATGCTGAGCCCACTTCTGCATCCACTACAAACTGCTTGACTTACCCCTCATGAAAAGAGAAGAGGATGATGAAGTTAAACTATGTCTTTGTTGATGACGGACCCTATTCTAGGTTGCTGTGTCCACAGAGAAGGCTGGTCCTTCCCTGCCAGCGTCAGTTTCCGTGGTGCACTTATGAAGGTGGTCCTCTCAGTCTGGGAGCTGTGGCATCATTAACAGAGTTCACATACTTTGGACCAGCCAGGGAGCTGCCGGGAGATAGATGGATCATTCAAAGGAGTAATGAAGAAGGTTTTAATAAAAAACCAGGCTGGGTAAAGGGAACCAGCAGGGAATAGAAAGGCACCCAGGGGATAGCACTCGGCCTGGAGGGGAAACACAGGGAGTATTTTCTCAAATCCAAGGAGAACTGTAGCCCTGGGAGAGGGACCTCTAGGCAGTAGCTGAGGGCATAGTTAGAGGCATACAGCTCCTGTTAAAGTTGGGGGGTTATGGAGCAGGGGAATCAGCCCCACAACTTTTGTCTTCTCACTCGGCCATACTGTGCCTTGGAGACTCACCCGCACATACCCCAAACCTGGAAAACCATGCCTGGCACGTGGTCAGGGACAAGTCAAGGCTGGCCATTATTCCATCAGTGATTAACTGCATCCTCTGGTCTGGGGCCTGTCTGATGCTGCTTCTCCAGAGAGTGAGCAGAGTGCTATTTTTCTCCCTACTGCAAGCTGTAGTTAGTCTGGAGACATGAATTAGCTGCTTTAGCAAAACCTGATGTAGTTCCTCACCCGCAGAGTTGGCTGTGACCATGGTAAAATTATAAGGGTAATTCCTGCTTGCTTATCTGCTGAGATAAATGACTCCAAACTGGACTTTCTGCCAAGAAATTTGGAGACTGACCCTTAGGAGCTGTTTGACCAAGAGAGGATTTGTGCTGCTCTCTGCACATGCCTTCTGACTGAGGGACACCCCAGTTCAAACTGGAAGCAGCAGGGAGTGGAGGGAAAGCCCTAGAGCTAATTACTTTCCATTGGTGCCCCCATCCCCTCCAGACCTCAGCCAGACTCCTCTCTCCCCAACTCTGCTCTGTGCTCAATGGGGCCTGAACGAGGATGCATGATGCAGGCCCCTTCTCAGATGCCCTCCAGCTGAGTTTAGCAAATGGGAGAACAGAGTAGGAGGTCCAGGGCTGGGAAAAGAGAGAGGCTGGGTTGTGTCTGTGCCCTGAGTCTCTGGCAGTGGCTGAGCCATCCTGCAAGTGTACTGCCTTGCTGAGTTCCCTCAACCTTAGCATGGTATGGCTTCCTGCTGGTGGCTGGGCCCTGGGTGCTTCCCCACCCTTGGTCTGTTCCCTCAACCTGGCCCACAGCTCGATCAGAAGTCCTTTCATTAGGACCATCTCTAATGCTTGTGAGCTGCCCACTGGCGGAATCTGGTGGAATTCAGTCACTAAGTCGTGTCTGACTCTGTGACTCCGTGGGCTGCAGGACGCCAGGCTTCCCTGTCCTTCACTGTCTCCTGTGATTTGCTCAAACTCATGTCCAGTGAGTTGGTGATATCATCTCTTTGGTGATAGTATCTCCTGATACTCATCCTCAGCCTCCTTCTCCTTTTGTTGTTAATCTTTCTCAGCATCAGGGTCTTTTCCAATGAGTCAGCTTTTCACATCAGGAGGCCAAAATATTAGAGCTTCAGTTTCAGTATTAGTCTTTCCAATGAATATTCAGGGTTGATTTCCTTTAGAATTGATTGGTTTGATAGCTTGTACTAATCAACCCCTTCCTAGCTAGTGCTCAACTAAGAATCTTGATGAGTTCTCTGGCATTTTGGGTATCCCAGAGGGTATGACTAATATTCTTATGTAAATATACTACTGTGTGTGTGTGTGTGTGTGTGTGTGTGTGTGTGTGTTGCATGAACATGAGTAAATGGGCTCTAAAACTTACTTCAAAGATGCAGGTATTTTATGGTAGATTTCAGTGCCAAGAGATATTAGAAATGACCATCAGTATCATGCATTGCCTTGTCATTCACAAGTCATCATAAATGTAGTGTATCTTGGTCCTATTTAATCTTAGGTCAGAATAGCAAAGATTAATCCTCATTACATCTTGAATTTACAGAATAATTTCAGACACTCAGTGTTTCAGGTTCTTATTCAATTCTGTCCATTTTGGACTGAGGACCTCACACTTTATACTCCCATTGTGTCAAATGAAGAAAAGGAGATATTAGGGTCCTGCTGTCTTGGCCCCTCAAGATGCCGTTGTGCAGTCATGACTTGTTATTCCTTGCTTGTCTCTCTGGAGGCTTCCTTGGCTGTTGTTCTTAGTGTTTGGCTGTACTTGAAGTGAAGTGCTCCGAAGGGAAAGCTGGCTTTGAAACTATGGACTTACTGAGGTTAGAGTGGTTTCCTGTCCCTTTTAAGAACCATATTTGTCACACACGTTGAGAGAAGATTCTGCTTCTCAGAGTTCTGCCTGGTAAGAGGATATGGAGATATATGGGATTCCCACACCCCTAGTGCCCCCCAAGGAAATAAGTTATTCCCAGAGAGCTTCAGCATCTTTAATATGGGAGATATATTTTGGTCCACATGCCTTGAAGTCCATCCGTCAATCTGGCTTTGTTTAACTTCCCTGAGAAGCAAGGCTATGGGAAAGACTGTTAAATGTTTCCAAAACATCTTTTGAAAAGAAGCCACTAGAAGGAGAAACAATTTGCCAAAAATAAGTCACTCACCCACTGCAGTGCTTTTGTTGTTGTTTGCTCTAAAGAAACGAAAACCCCAAACCCTCAAACCCAACTGTGGCCCAGATTTTATGATCTGGCCTAAGGAGCTTCATTTAGAAGGACATACACAGTTGTTTAGGGCTCTCTGGGCTCACAGTGGAGACTAGTGATGGTCAAGGGTACAGCAGGGTGGCTGACTGAGCTGCCGGAGCGTTGATGACGGTTACTCTCTCTTCCTTTCTGCTCAGCTGCCCCAACCCCAGTCTTGCTCCCTCTCCAGCTGCCAGCTGCAAACAACTGCCCTTGTTCTCAGGAAGCAATGTGGACCTTTTCCCATTGATTCCAACATCTTTTGCTCTTGTCTATGTCTCTGATTTCAGAGGTCATACTCTATCCCTTCTCTGGTTTCTTTCTTTGGCAATCCCCTGGCCTGTCCTTTGGAGTTCAGCCTTCAATTCTGACACTCATCTATGCTTGACCCTTAAATGAAATATCCCTGCTCTAACCCTGGGTCTCTGGAACCTTACCATCTGGGCTCCCACACTCCCCTATGCCTCCACCAAGTGTGTGTTGGGGGATTGGGATGGGGAGGGGTTGGCTTCTATTTTTGGCCTCAAAAACTATGACTGGTTCCCCATGATAAGAGAAATGCAAATTGAGACAATGAACTACCATTCACATCTACCAGATTAGCAAAAATTAATTAAGCCTGACAACAACAGGGATGGTGAGATGTGGGCATAAAGGAACTCTGGTGGGAGTGTAAATTGGAACAGTTGCTTTGGAGGATAATTTGGCATATCTTTTGAAGTTGAAAATGTGCTTGTGCTATGAAATATCAATTCTGCTCCTAGGTGTAAAACCCAGAGAAGCTGTCATCTGTGTGTGCAGATTTGTGTTGTGTGTTTATTTATCTCTATACTGTATGTGTGTGTATATACACACACACACATGTATGTACGCATGTATATACACACACGTGTACATATACACACATACACAAAAGAGTGCTGATCACATAGCCCACATGCTGTGGGCTATAAAATGTGTTCATGCAATTAAATATTCTACTATGTAAAAGCTAAAATGGTGTACTAAGCTAACTTTTTATCAAAATGTATAAATTCTAAAACAATGTTGAATGAAAAAACAAGTTGTAAAAGGATAAAGGTGTGTGTTACATAAACATACTTAATATATATGGATGTAATTTATATTAAAATGTTAAAATATGATTTTCATTAATACATTCATGTTTATTAAAAAACGAAAACACACATGGGAATGATCTATGCCAACTGCAAACTAATGGTTCCTCTGGGGAAGGGAAAGGATAGGGTTGAAGAAATGGAACTGTATCTGGACATTTTTACTTCTTTGAAAGGATACAGAAAGAGAGATCTGAAGCAAATTTGGTAATATGTGTTTGATCTTGGTGATGGATTTCTAAAAGTCTAGTTATTATTTTCTTTATTTGGTATGATTGAAGTATTTCCAATTTATAAATTTAAAGCAGTAAGCAAACTATTTCTCAGACTCAGGGAGGCCTGGTGTGCTGCAATTCATGGGGTCGCAAAAAGTCAGACACGACTGAGCAACTGAACTGAACTGAACTATTGTCTTGGATAACTGACACTAACTTGAAGGTTCATAGAAATAGACTACCAGTTAAGGACAAGGTCTTTGAGAACATCTGGTCAACCTCTGTCTGGTTCCAAAATCTCCTCTATGACTTGTCAACACCTGTCCTGATGGGGACCTCTAACCACTGGAGCTTCCCCAGATGGAACTCTTGGAAAGTTATCGCCTACATTGAAATCGACCTCCTGCTGGCATCAGGTCATTGGTCCCAGGTCTAAGCCTCCACCGTCAAGATTCTCACCAAAGTTGCTTGGAATCAGGAGCTTTGGGGGCAGGGAAGGAGAGGAAGCTGAAGGACTGGAGTCCACCCCTAGGTGTTCCTCTTTGGAAAGTTGGCTCGTGAAGGGACTTGCCAGGACCGGACCTCTGAGAGGAGGAAGCCCGGCTCTCAGGGCAAATTTCCGTTGATAAGCAGCAAACTCTGCCCCTACGTTGCTTCTTTCCCAGGCTTCACTTCCCCAAATGTGGGCACGTGAACAGTTGCAGCCGCTTGGCTGCAGCACCAAAATTTTAAGGCCAGGCCAGCAAAAGGGTGGGATCTGAGTCAGTGACTCATGGGGACCATCCAGGGTGCCCTCCTCTTCCTGATCTTTCGTGAAGTCAGCTGGAAAAAGGAGTCACATGCCTTCTTCCCCAGCCCCTACCCTGGGCAACCTTAAAAAGAAAGTCTGCTTCCAAAAATAGCTTCCTCCATTTCTCTCGTGCCCTGTTAAAATACAGCCAAACTCTTGTGTTCTATTAAACTACAGCCAAACTCAACACCAACAAACAGGTAGGAAAATACTTCATAGGCACAAAGGAGAACCTATTCTCCATATTGCAAACAAAACAGTGACTACCTCATTTTTCAGGACTACCATCACTATACTTTTGATGACCTGGATTTTTTAAGGCACTCTTTCTTTCTTTCTTTCTTTTTTTTTTTTTGGCAGGGGGGAAATGGTAAAGGATTTGATGCCCAAAAATTAGCTGCCAGGGCAAGATTTGGAATTAGCTTAACTTTGGCCTAATCACCTTTGTCCTATTATTTTGGAATGACAAGCTTGAGATCACCAAGAGCAGTTTCTTTCTCAGTAGTGGCCTCAGTGAAGTAAGGAGACAGGCGATGATGCAAGTGGCTCTAAGCTTGGCTACTTGGTGGTCCTTTTCTGACCTGGTCTCTAGTTACAGGTTCAGTTCTGTCAGTCAGTGGCTGTCAGATTTTGTGGCATGTAGGATCCCTTTGGAGCTAGATGCAGTGGGAGCCATGTCCCAGGTGCACCCTGGACATGGATTCTGGTCAGAATCTTTATGAGTAGGATGTAGGCATCTGTACTTTTAAAAACTCCCCAGGTGAATCTAAACAAGGGTGAGAACCAGTGCTGTGCCTTGAAAACATCCAAGAGCTGTTCTTAGGATCTTGTGAGAAAGTGCAAACCCTAAGTATTTCATTATGTTCTTGATAACATTAAGAACACTTCAGGACTTGCCTGATGGTCCAGTGGTTAGGAATCTGCCTTCCAATGCAGGGGACACAGATTTGATCCCTCATCTGGGAAGATTCCACATGGCACAGAGCACCTAAGCCCACACACCACAGCTGCTGAAGCCTAGGAGCCTAGAGGCCATGTTTTGTAATAAGAGACGCCACCGCACAGCAGCTAGAGAGCATCCCCCCAGCTCACTGGAACTATAGAAAGCCCATTAGCACCAGTGAAGACCCAGCACAGCCAAAAATAAAGAAAATAAATAAATAAAAACCTAAAAAACACTTAAGAGTTCATCATTGACCAGGCAGGTCCCAAATATTTTCCGTAGATTATCTAATTCAAACTTTAAAACAGTGTGCTGAGGTGAGGTGGTGAAGTCACTCAGTCGTGTCCACTCTTTGCGACCCCATGGACTGTAACCTACTAGGCTTCTCAGTCCATAGGATTCTCCAGGCAAGAATACTGGAGTGGATTGCCATTTCCTTCTCCAGAGGATCTTCCCAACCCAGGGATCGAACCCGGGTCTCTCGCATTGGAGGCAGACGCTTTAACCTCTGAGCCACCAGGGAAGCCTCGTGTGCTGAGGAGGTAGTTTATTTATATCATAGAAGAGGAAACTGACCTTCAAATAGGTTAAAGAACTTTCCCAAGGTGATGCAGCAGAAATCGATTCCAGGGGCTGTGACTTCAGAGGCTGAGCTTGGCTTTGATGATATTTACTAAGATGGAGATCTCTCTCACACAAACTATTTAGTTACATTTTCAGTAATAAGTATTTTTTTAAAAGGTCTTGTCAATTCATTTCTTTCTAGTTGCTATCCAGGCAAGTAAATTCTTGGGGGGCACCACAGTTCTTGAGTATGGAAGTTTCACTGAGTTTACACATCAAGGCAAGGGAGACATCACGTCTGGTATTGGTGTACAAAACTTGCTTTCATTACTGCCCTCAACTGAAGGTCAGAGGAGACAATAAGGCAAACACCTACTTCCAGGAGGCTTGAAAATTTGATGCCATTTCTCATTTTTAAGACAATTATGAGGTAAAGGACGGATGAGATCAAGGCTTGCCTTAGTTTTTCCACCCATGAGCTGCATTGTTGAGCAAGCACTTCCTCTGTGTGAGCTTTCTCATCTGAAAAAGAAGAAAACCAAATCAAGTGTTTGCTAAAAGGCCGTCTAGCTCTAATTTTGATCCAAAGGATAAATATCATCATAGCAGCCTTCCTAATTCTGAGGTCTCAACACACTTGTCTGACATCATAGGCCCATTTAGTCCTGCTTGACCATCGTATCTGCAGGACTGATGTCCCCAAGTGACTGACAGTCTTGCCAACTTACAATGAAGGGTCCTTCTTCCCTTGGAAAGTTTGCATCTGCCCTCTGGAAAGAATTCTGTGCCCCTATGCAGGGAAGGAGATTGGAAGTGGAAGGGTGGCTAGGTAAGTTTGGGGTCAGGTCAAAGGCCTTAGAAAGCACTTCCTCAGACCATGCTGTGAATATTGACTTGCCCAGTGATCATTCCCACTTTCCAACAGCACTCTAGTTCTCTTCCAGGGGTTTTCCCTCTCCTCCATCATGTTTAACCTTTGGGACTGGTTGGTCTAGTGCATCCCCTCCCGTAAGTGAAATGCTCCTCCTAATGGAGCCTTCTGCTGAGAAGGAAGCATTTGACCTCGTCCTGCTCCACTGTCCTCTCTCTCCCAGGGCTGTGCTTCTTCAAAGGAAGTAATGGTTGGAGCTCATTTATTCTAGGTTCAGGACCCAGGTGAGGCTATGTAGTAGCTTCTGTGACCAAGACCTTCATAGGAGGCTGGGGTCTCATCTGTTCCAAGCCTGGTTTGCCAGCCCCTGTGTTCATCCTCTGTACTTTTCTATATATTTTCCTTTCCAACAAAGCATACCCCTTCCCTACCTCCCTTTTGTCCTGAAATGGTCCAGTGTCAGTTACTGTGCTGCAGTCAAAAACCGTGAAAGCTGCAGGTCCTGGTTAGCCCCGCAGAGCCCTCCTTGCCTCACACAGCATGCAGCCCTCTCATGATGAGGCTCTGTCCATCGAACGGTCTCTCTTTTTCCCCTGGAGGTCATGAGTAAACACTGCCAACCTCTGACCCCACTGGTTTGCTTTTCTCCGGAACTCAGCCTCTTTCTGTTTATACAGAACTTTCCCAGGCAGCACACAAAATGGCTGATGACTTCTCCATTTTCTAAAATCCAATTATATTTCAATCCTGTCACCTTGAAGGGAGACTTAGGTACTCTCAAACTCTGGGCACATAGTTGCAGAAACTCTTTTAGGTTTCTCCCTGCCTCCCCTTTCTTTTAGTATAATAGCTAACCTCATTCACTTGTGAATGTGCTTTTCCAACCTAACTTTCCAAAGGCAACTGCCTTTCCAAGTTCTTGGAAGTCAGCTTCACTTCTCTTTCTCATGTACCATCAAATGCTTACATTTGTCTTGAAATGATTAATAACCCTTTGAAAATTCTGTCTTCCATGCTTCCTGACTGTGAGGAGCCTCCTTTGTTCAAGCTCATGTATCAACTCTATTATACTCTATGTCCTGAACGACAAGCTGGAGGGGACAAATATATGGGAGACTGGTTTCTAGCCTTTAAGGGTTTAAAACAGTTATAGGACAACTTAGACCTTTGAGGACTCCTTAGTGACCTGTGATCATGGTTTTCACAGTATGTTTCTGAAGCCCCCCTTGCTCTTTGGTGCCCCTTCCCCTGAGGATACCTGGGGGTGTGGTGGTGAGAAGGGGACCCACTTGTGGTTCTGCAGGATGTCTTCGGAACCGAGTTATCTGACAGTTACCAAGGCAAACAGTTATCTGCCTTGAGATTAAACACAATAATGAGCTGCTGACAATCTTGCTGTTTTGCAATGAGGGATTTTTCCTTCCTGGAAAGAAAAGTTTGCATCTGCCATTGGGGAGGAATCCCCCGCCCCCGCACCCAGGGAAGGCAGACTGGAACTGGAACAGTGGCTAGGTGAGAATGGGGTCAGGTCAAAGGCAGAAAGGCAGAGTCAGAGGACATTTCCTCAGATATGAGTTTGGGGACTGAAGGACTATAGGAGCCAAGGTCCTTTCCTAGGTTCTTCTCCATCTCCCCATGGCAACAGATCCGCACTCACATGCTGCTGCCCAGACCCTGGGGGCTTTCCTGCACCTCTGTGCTGCCTGCCCATCGCTGCCCCTGATGTTTGTGCTTTTTGTGCATCACCAGCCTCCCAAAACCACCCCGCACCTCAGTGATAAACCCTAAACACAGAACCTCGTTTCATCTGTTTGGACCCCCAGTAACTAAGTGAGGACCTGGCCCATGCTTGTTGAATTAAGAACCAGATTTAATATATTAATACATGTTTCCATCCTCCCCCTCCCTCCTCAATCGGTTGTATCCATTCAACCCTCCTCCCGTCCAGGCTGTCATATAATATTTGAGTTCCATGTGCGTACAGTAAGTAGGTCCTTGTTGGCTATCCATTTTAAATATAGCAGTGTGTACATGTGTATGCATGGCTGAGTCCCTTCACTGAGCACCTGAAACTCTCATTACATTGTTCATCAGCTCTACCCCAATATAAAACAAAAAGTTCAAAGGAAAACAAACAGATTTTCAGGTGCCATCTGTCCGTGCTATCAGAACTGGGGATGGGGAAGTCTTTACTGGCTGGGGTAGTCTGGGAAGACTTCCTAAATAAAATGCCAGGCTTGTATTAGGCCTTGGGAAATGTGGCATGTTTAGATTTATGAAAAGGAAGAAGTCTTTTCAGGCAAGGAAAGCATCACTGAGCAAAGGCTCAGAACAAGGTTTATGAATATCCCACAGAGCAGTAAAGAGCTGCAGAAAAGAACTGACCAGAGATTATTTAAAATATACATTTGCCTGGACCTGCTGCAGACCCAGTGAATCAAAGTCTCTGAAATGGGTCTGCGCCTCTGGCATTTTAAAGCTTCCTCAATGAGTCTAATGTGTGAAAGGGCTGAGGACAGTTCCAGGACCGTCAGGTAGTGTGGAAGGTGTGTAAGAAAGTCTGGGTTTGAGGAAAGAGGCTCCTGAGGAATTACTTCCGTTTTGGGCCAGGAGTTTTGAACTTGGGCCAGTGCCAATGAGAGTGCTTTCACCCTCTGGTGCTGTTTTTGCTTTGCAAACCAGTTTTTATGGCAGGTTAATCTGGTTCAGATTCAAAATGAGGGGAGGGAGTGGGAGGTTTGGAAAGCCAGCGAAGTAGATGACACAAAGTTCCGGGAGAGTCTGTGCTCTCAAGTGGGGGAGCAGAAAAGAGGAGATGAATCCAAGAAACACTGTACAGGAAGAGTGAACGGAACACAGTGGAATGAAAAGGTGAAGACCTGTTTTCTAAACAGCTTCGGTAGCCGTGAGAGAAATCTCTCTTTACATGGACAGTCCCAAAGTTACATAGGCCAGGAAGTGGGGAATGGTATCAAATCTCCACACCCACACTCCTCCCTGCTCGGAGAGCCTCGGAGAATTCATCCTTTCCTTTGATCTTACCATCTTCTGAACTGGCATTCCATTCAAGTCCCTCATTCCTTTCTTGAGGAGCTTTCTGGAAGGGGAGTTTGTATTGCTGGCCTTACTCTCTCACCAGCCACATTCTCTCTAACCCTCCACAATCTGTCATCTACCTACAGTCTCTCCTGATGATCCCTATTGGTCTCCCACTTCCAAAAGTCCAGTGACTTTTTCACCCAGCCTCATCCCACTCCACCCTTTGGCTGCATTTTACTCTTAGAGCTTGCCACTTTGGGCTTCTGGGCTAATGGATGCTCCCAGATCTCATTCCTCCACAAAGATGCTCTTTTTCTTATTTGCATTTTCTCTTCCACCTGTGCCACATTCATCCAGGATCCATCCTTGAACCCATTCCTCACTTTCACTCTCTTGGCACCTCTCAACTCTGCCCAGTTTTCAGTTTTTCATTTCCATCAAGATATCAGCCCATCTGGATGGCCCATCCATGCCCCCCACTCCCAAGCATTGCCATTAACAGTATTTGCAAAGTTCTTTATTGCTTAGAAACTGCTGTACCCTCCGTGTTTCACTTGAGCTCCATTGCCTTCCAGACTTTGCTTCTTTCACTTTGTTCTTCCCTGAAATTGAATCTGGCTATGTTGGTGGCTAACTGAAGTCTCAGTTTCCCAATCTTTAAAATGGGGGTGGCTCAGCAGTAAAAGATCTGCCTGCTAATGAGGGAGATGTAGGTTCAGTCCCTGGGTCAGTAAGGTACTCTGGAGAGGGAAATGGCAACTCACCCCAGTATTATTTCCTGGGAAATCCCATGGGCAAAGTAATCTGGTGGGTTACAGTCCATGGGGTTGCAAAAGAGTTGGACATGACTTAGCAAATAAACAACAACAACAAATAATAATCAGTTCAGTTCAGTCGCTCAGTCGTGTCCAACTCTTTGCGACCCCATGAACTGGAGCACGCCAGGCCTCCCTGTCCATCACTAACTCCTGGAGTTCACTCAGACTCATGTCCATCGGGTCAGTGATGCCATCCAGCCATCTCATCCTCTGTCGTCCCCTTCTCCTCCTGCCCCCAATCCCTCCCAGCATCAGAGTCTTTTCCAATGAGTCAACTCTTCGCAGTACCTGTTACCTAATAATAATACCTAATCATCGGGGTGTTGTGAGCCTTAAACAAGAAAATGTATGTGAAAATGTCAAGTTCACTGTCACAGCCCTGCTTCTCCTTCTTTCTAAATATGAGCTCATGATATTAGTTTCTGTCTCTTATACACATCTGCCTCCCTGTCCATCACTAACTCCTGGAGTTCACTCAGACTCATGTCCATCGGGTCAGTGATGCCATCCAGCCATCTCATCCTCTGTCGTCCCCTTCTCCTCCTGCCCCCAATCCCTCCCAGCATCAGAGTCTTTTCCAATGAGTCAACTCTTCGCAGTACCTGTTACCTAATAATAATACCTAATCTCGGGGTGTTGTGAGCCTTAAACAAGAAAATGTATGTGAAAATGTCAAGTTCACTGTCACAGCCCTGCTTCTCCTTCTTTCTTGAAGGCAGGATATGCCTATTGTTTTGTGTGTTTGTTTTCTGTCTAACCCCCAAGGGAAATGCTCCTGAAATAATGGAATGAACAAATTCCAAACACTAGAAAGAGAAGTTGCCTAAGTGATGATTTGAATAAATTTTGAGGAAGTGACAAATTTCAACTGAACTGGGTCTGAGCTTATTTTTTCCTTCCAAATATCTTCTCAAGGGTCTGAGGAAACTATGTGTTTTGGGCAGTATCACTGGAAGGATCTAATTTTTGACAAGGCTGATTCTGTGCGATGTACACAGAAGGCAGTATGGATGCCTTTGCTATTGGTGGCTTTGCACGTTAAGGCAATGATCTATCTTATCAAGAGATATCAAGTTTTTGTTGGCCTCTGAGTTGGCAGATTTGATGGAAAGATTTTTACTGTCTAATCTAGTCTACTAATATCATGTCAATTTTGATTCATGAGTTGTTTTAGGTCTGTGAATTGCTGGGCAATCCGATCCATGACTTGCTACTTGGATTTCTCCCTCCAAATATTTGGTAGGGGAAGGGAGGAAGTTGTAAGCTGATAAGGTTCTAAGGAGTATGGTCAATAATCAGACAGATCCCATGACAGTTGACTTGCTTGTAATATGATGTTCTAGCATAACCATGAAAAATTACCCAGCTTTGAGACCTAAAATGCATCAGAATCAGTCCAGAACTATGAACATCAGCTCTTTAATGCATCATTCTTAATTTGCCTTAATTTACAGTAGCGATTTGGAACACTGTCATCAAGGCTTCTTGGACTTGGTTCAATAAGAAAATGCCTGATTGTTTTCTTTTGAAATTCTTTGGTAGACATTGTGAAGATATTGGATCAAATGTGGTATAAAATGAGGAAGTGAACTATATATATATACATTTTGCTTCATATGTGGGAAAGCAAAAGGCAGTTTTTCAAAAACTCTTAATCATATTCTGTGATTGTAGTTATGTATTTTCACAATGTGGGTGGGTTTCCAATGAAATTGACATGAATACCTGGTGACCAACGGACTGTGTAGATAAAAGCAGATAATGTCAGGATAAACTGTGCACAGTTTAAGTTCAGTTTCAATGATCCTTGTTATTCCTTTTGAATCTATGTGGCTCTATGACTTGCTTTTTTTTTAACTTATAAAATGCAATGGAAGATGTATAACTCTGGAGCCTGTACGACCTCTAATTCTTGAGAGGACATAGAACTTCTGCTCTTGTCTTCTTCTGAGTCTGCCACATGAAGAAGCTACATGGAGCAGAGACAAGCCATCCCACCTTTGTCCCCCTGGGGTGCGAGCCAGTCTCAGCCTGTAGAAATAGGAGCGAGGCTTCCTTGGGTCACCTGAGGCTGTGACCAGCCCCACTCAAGCTCCAGATAACTACAGCCACATGACTAACTGCAGGTGAGATCAGAGGAAGAATCGCCTAGCTGAGTCCAGCTCAGATTGCTAACTCAGAGAGAGACTCATGAGCAAACAAGAAAAAGTTTGAAGGCTGTTCTAAACCCTCAAATTTTGGGATTGTTTGTTACATAGTAGCAGATACCTGATACAGCAGAGAAAAAACAAGAAAGCACTATTACTTTTATTTTTTAAAAATTTAATTGGAGGATAATTGTTTTATAATACTGTACTGGTTTTTGCCATACATCATCATGAATCAGCCGCAGGTATATATATGTCCCTTCCTTGTTGAACCTCCCTCCCATCTCCCACCACATCCCACCCCACTAGCTATTTTATATATGGTAATGTATATGTTTCAATACGACTCTCTCAGTTTGTCCTGTCTTCTCCTTTTGCCACTGTCTCCACAGTCTGTTCTCTATGTCTCATCTCCACTGCTGCCCTGCAGATAGGTTCATCAGTACCATCTTTCTAGATTTCTTACAACACTTGTCTTTCTCTTGATATAGCCATTGTGGGGAACAGTATGGAGATTTCTTAAAAACTAGGAATAGAACCCATGCAACAATCCCACTACTGTGCATATACCCTGAGAAAGCCATAATTGAAAGAGAGGCATGTATGCCAGTGTTTGTTGCAACACTATTTACAATAGCTAGGGCATGGAAGCAACCTAGATGTCCATTGACAGATGAATGGATACAGAAATTGTGGTACATATATAAACGGAATATCACTTAGCTATAAAAAAGAGCATGTTTGAGTCAGTCCTAATGAGGTAGGACTGAACCTAGAGGTAGGTTGGACCTAGAGTTCATCTACTAGGAATAAGGTAGATGAACCTAGAGCCTACTATACACTATTACCTTTCAATAGTATCTCTACGAGAAAGACAGCTTAAATACACTGGACAGTGATTGCTAGATCCCAAAAGTTAGAACAGAAGAGACTTCTGAGGTCACCCCTCTGATTCTTTTGATTCCTGCCGCTATTTTCATGGAAGCATGTTTTGCTGTCCCCATGGCATGAGCTGCTCTTGAGAGCTGGGGCCAGGTTTTCTGCTTCTTGGTGCCCTGCCAGGGAGCTCAGAGACTAGGTCTTACACAAGATCTCAGTAAATCTCTGTCACTTGCTAGATTATATGGGAAGTGGCATGAAGGTTCCAGGGTCATGAGTTCCCCAGGGGAACTCAAGGCCTGTCAGCTTCTTAGATTTGTTTGTGGTTTAAGTTTGTTAGACATCTTACATCCTTTTGCAGGGTGTGTTTTGGCAATACTGGATTTGAGCCTGATGGGGTCGCACAGAGTTGGACACGACTGAAGTGACTTAGCAGCAGCAGCAGCAGCAGCATGCTCATTGGTAGGTTGGTGCCCAGGAGGTCAGAGGAGGCAACCTTTGGCTTTAGAATCATATTTTGTCTGACTCTCTGCGACCCTGTGGACTGTAGCCTGCCAGGCGCCTCTGTCCATGGGACTCTCCAGGCAAGAATACTGGAGTAGGTTAGCATGCCCTCCTCCAGGGGATCTTCCCAACCCAAGGATCAAACCAGCATCTCTTATGTCTCCGCATTGGCTGCTGCATTCTTTACCACTAAAGAATGTGGCATTCTCCCATGCCACCTGGTAAGGCCTGTATTTTATGTACCACTTATTATTTTTGATAATGGTGGTCTTACTGATGTCTTAGTGCAAACGAAGGCATTCCTGTCATTTTTCTGTATCCATGAAGAGCATTGAATCGAAACTGAGAAATCTGGCTGGTTTAGAGCCCAGAATCTTAGGCTTTGGGAACTTTTCTACTAGAGGGACCCAAACTGCTGGTTACCATATACAGTTAAGGAAAGTGTGACAATCATCAGCCTGGGGGTGGTTAAGAGTAACAGTTCTTTGAAGACTCTTGCAAAGTGCTTTTAACTTTTCTAAGAACTCATATAGCATTTGATTGTCACTGCAGAACTGGGAGAAAGAAGGGGCTACTGTCTGTATTTCTAGGGCAAGGAAACAAGGAAGCAAGTGCCAGACCTGGGATGAATCCCCAGACCTTCTCGCCATCAGTTCAAGATCATTCCTACAGACCAGCCCATCTCAGTGACCTTTATAATAGAAAGTAGCATTTGGCCTTTAGAAGGTGGCTTTGGTGACTCTATGACATGCTTGGCCAATTGTGTTACAGTGAGTCTGGGATTTTGATTCTGTACTTCTAGACATGAGACTCACTGTCCATATATCCACACTAGCCTTCAAGGAGGGACATTATGCCTAGCTGGGAAAGTCTCTAGCACTGAGCTCTTTCAGGATCAGCCTCTGTTGCTAGCGCTGGCTTGCCCAAGGTCAACCCCTTCCTAGGAAAATCTGTATCTGATGACTGAGTAAGACAAGATATAATAGTCCATCCATTGGGACTGATGAGAGACAGCTCTGACAAGCAATGCATTTTCATAAAAGAGTATGCTTTTATTGAGGTGTATTGAGGTATAACTTCCATTGAATAAACCTCATCCATTTAAAGTATACCATCTGATGTGTTCTGACAATTGCATACACCTGTGAAACCACCACTGCTGAAGAGACCTTTTCAGTCAAACCTTTGGTGCCTACCTATGTGTAACCATCTCTGTGTCCTGAATGCCAGGCAATCACTGGGCTGCTTTACGGCACTATATATTAGGTTGTGCTTTCTGGAATCTGACAAGCAATATTTGAATGGGAACTTTTTTCTCAGGTGGCATAGGCTTGGTTAGGCACACCTGCTTCTCCCTTTGTCTCATCTTCCTTCTGCCCTCTTCCTTCCACAGGTGTAGACCCCCAGAAAACATTCCGTCCCTCACATCCCATCTTTACATCTGCTGCTGGAGACGCAATCTATGACAGTTCCCTCTCTATTTACTTTGATTTGACAGACATCACTGTCAGGGTTTATAGATATGGGAAGCTGTAGATAGCACACTGATATATTTTTTTAAATTAAAATGTTTTTGATGTTATATTTATTTGTTATAAACTCAGACTTGACATTTTATTGTCTTAAATTTTTATTGGAATATAGTTGCTTTACAATGTTGTGTTAGTTTTTGCTATACAATACAATGAATAAGTTATATGTATACCACTGACATACTCTGACTGGCCTGTACAATGACTACAAAAGCGAGTCAACATACAAAAATTGGGATGTCACATAACTCTGAGTTTCTAACTTCTATTTTGAAAAGTAGATGATATGGCGACACTGGCCCTTTGTTTCTGCCATATAGTTTGGGGCTGAACAATAGCTGCTCCCTTTGAGAACAGAGTGACGACTCAGGCCCCAGAACTTCCCATCGACTTGTACCTGTCTGCCTCCTTCATTTATGTTACTTGTCTGACCCCTATGGATGTCTGTGTTATTCCCCTGACAAAGATAAATGCATCAACAGGTGCAAAGAGAAAGCTCCCCATCTCTACTGAATCTTACTGATCCTACACGGGTGTTCAAGAATTGGATTCACCTTGGTTCAAACCTAGAATAGCCTTTTTCATGGACCCTGGTGTTTAACTAAGTAGTCAGGATCCCCTGATAGCTCAGTTGGTAAAGAATCTGCCTGCAATGCAGGAGATCCCGGTTCGATTCTGGGCTGGGAAGATCCACTAGAGAAGGGATAGGCTACCCATTCCAGTATTCTTGGGCTTCCCTTGTAGCTCAGCTGGTAAAGAATCTGCCTGTGATGTGGGAGACCTGGGTTCTTTCCCTGGGTAGGGAAGATCCCCTGGAGAAGGGAAAGGCTACCCACTCCAGTATTCTGGCCTAGAGAATTCCATGAACTATATAGTCCATGGGGTCGCAAAGGGTCAGACACGACTGAGAGATTTTCACTTACTCACTCAGGATCCACAGTGATGGTCCAGCCTCGCCTCATCCTCTGTCACTGGCCACCCCTAGAAGAAGGCATTTTCATCAGTGAGGTTCCCGTCAGATAGCTCTCACAACATTTATTTCTCTTAAAAAGTATAATGTTTTCACTATAAAAGATGTGCCCATTACTGAATATTTGCGAGAGATGACCTTCCAAGGGTATTACCATTTTGCCAAAAATAAATACATCTCTTAAAGTGCATGCATGCATGCTCAGTTGTGTCTGACTTTGCGACTCTGTGGACTAGACCCTGCCAGGCTCCTCTGTCTACGAGATTATCCCAGAACAAACACTGGAATGGGTTACCATTTCCTTCTCCAGAAGATCTTCCTGTTGCAGGTATCGAACCCACATCTCCTGCATTGGCAAGTGAATTCTACACCACTGAGCCACTTGGGAAGCCCCCATGTCTCAAAGAACTCTTAGGTTAGCAGTTAATTCCTTAAGCCAAAAGAAGAGAATAGGCAGGAATCCCTCAAACAACCCTTCTCCCCTCTCACTACCAATACTGCCTGTGGCCAGGCGTCCTGTGCTTAGCTGCTCAGCTGTGTCCCCATGGACTGTAGCCTGCCAGGCTCCTCTGTCCGTGGGATTCTCCAGGCAAGAATACTGGAGTGTTGCCATGCCCTCCTCCAGGGCATCTTCCCAACCCAGGGATTGAACCCACGTCTCCCACATTGCAGGTGGATTCTTTACCAGCTGAGCCACCAGGGAAGCCTGGCCAGGTGTCCAGGGCAACAAAATTCCCTTTGCCAGCCAAGTCTGATTCCCACCCCCTGAAATAAAAATTGCTGCTGTTTTTTTTGAGGAGGTAGCAATTGTAAGACACTTAATTATATAGCAAATTATATATATATGTGTATATTATATATATAGAAAAGACTCAATTATATAACAAATTGCTTTGAAATAATTATTTTAATTATGTATTGGCAGGAATTGGATATTTGAATATAATGAGTTTCATTGATCATAAAAGTGTCTTCTCTGTGCTGATACAATAACTGCCTCTGTTTGCTGATTGCTGCTGGAAATACCAGCCAGCTGAAAGACTCTAAAAACTCAAATTGTTTGAATCTCATTCAAATACATAAGGCGGTTGGCTTGCTTTGTAGCTTCTGTTCCTGGGTGATAGGCTCCCTAGAATAGATCCTTGGCCCCAACATGGGGCAGCCGCTTCAGCATGGCTTCCTGCCAGGACAGGCAGGGCTGCTGCCCAAGGAACCAGTCTGGTGCAGGGCTGGGGGCCTGCAGTCTGCAAACCAGGAGGGCCGCTTAATATGGGGATCTGGAGGGTGCCCTAGACCTCCTGGCGTTTGCTTATCTTTGTTCCCCCACCTGCTCTGCCCACCTGGGGAAAGAAGTGTATTTTCTGTGTGATGGGCTGTGTGTGGGGCTAGACTCTTCATGGCTCTCCTGAAGGCCTGGCTCTCAGGAGTGGTGGATGCCAGGAGTGTGTTGGAATGTCCATTTGTCATGTGTGAATCATTACTGTGGGGAGTCCCTGAAGGTTGGCACAGACCTGCAAGGTTACACACAGAGGAGAACTATTAATAGAAGGGGTCCAAACCCCTCAGGCCTTAAACTGGTTGCTCTCGTACCCAGAGCACCTGCCTGGATCAGGAGGGGACTTTGGCAGCCAAACGTATTTCGGTTTTCCCAGGCAGACCTCAAGGAAACTTGTCAAATAAGGGTTACACTTTTGGCCACTGTAGTCTAGTCCAAGCATCAGCAAATTTGTTTCTGTAAAGAAACACATGGAAATATTTCAGGCTTCACAGGCTATAGATTTCCCTGATGCTACTGCCACTTCTTCCTCTCCCTCTTCTTTTCCCCACTCTCTTTCCCCCTCTCCTCCATCCCTTCCCCACCCTGTCCTCTTCTTCTTCCTCCTTCTTTTTCTTCCTTGTTCAACATGTAAAAATCAATCTTAGCCATGTACAGTACCTAGGACAGTACCTGGTGGCTCAGTTGGTAAAGAAACTGCCTGCAATGCAGGAGACCTGGGTTCGCTCCCTGGGTTGGGAAGATCCCCTGGAGAAGGGAATGGCACCCCACTCCAGTACTCTTGCCTGGAGAATCCCATGGATGGAGAAGCCTGGTAGTCTACAGTCCACGGGGTCGCAAAGAGTCAGACACGACCAAGCAACCTCACCTTCACCTTCAGCCATGTCCAGTAAGGCTGGATTGGCCCTGGGGTCATAGCAGCTATCCCTGCCTCCTGTCATGCATTTGGTAACAAAACTCTGGGTGTTTTTTCTCTCCACACTGAAGCCACCCAGATGCAATGGTGGGCACCCAGCAGCCAGTCTGGGTACTTTACGGGGGAAAAAAGGCTCTCAGATCTGGATAGCCCTTTTAGAAGAGTGAACATGCACCGAGCAGTCACATGACTCCTTACACACTCTGAGAAGGCCCCTCCCTGAGGTGATCCTGTCCTCCTGCAGTACCCAGACCTCCTCTAGGACCTCCTCGGCAGTTAGCATCTACTGCCTGGCATTTGGAGCAATGCTTTCCTGCGCTCATGTGTGCCCAGGCTGTTCTCCGCGCCTCCTTCCACACTCCCCACCTCCTCTGAGAGCCCCATGAGGGCAGCGGTGGGGCGGGTTTTCGGCCTCCTCATCCCCTGCCCACACCCAGAGCAGTATCTGCTGCCAGCACGAACCGTGTGCTACTGAGTGTGTGCCTCATGGGCCGCACGGGGTTCCATATTTTTCCCTTCCTTGCTGGTGAACACTAACAGGCAGAAAATTAAAGACACCCTGTGCTTTGTGCAGCCATGAATTAAAAGACGCTTACTCCTTGGAAGGAAAGTTATGACCAACCTAGATAGCATATTCAAAAGCAGAGACATTACTTTGCCGACTAAGGTCCGTCTAGTCAAGGCTATGGTTTTTCCTGTGGTCATGTATGGATGTGAGAGTTGGACTGTGAAGAAGGCTGAGCGCCGAAGAATTGATGCCTTTGAAGTGTGTTGTTGGAGAAGACTCTTGAGAGTCCCTTGGACTGCAAGGACATCCAACCAGTCCATCCTAAAGGAGATCAGCCCTGGGATTTCTTTGGAAGGAATGATGCTAAAGCTGAAGCTCCAGTACTTTGGCCACCTCATGCGAAGAGTTGACTCATTGGAAAAGACCCTGATGCTGGGAGGGGTTGGGGACAGGAGGAGAAGGGGGTGACCGAGGATGAGATGGCTGGATGGCATCACGGACTCAATGGACATGAGTCTGAGTGAACTGAGGGAGTTGGTGATGGACAGGGAGGCCTGGTGTGCTGCAATTCATGGGGTCGCAAAGAGTTGGACATGACTGAGCAACTGAACTGAACTGAACTGTGCTTTGTGGACTCTTGGCAATGTGTGACTGCTTGAGTGTTTCCTAAGGCTGCGCTCTTAGTTCTGAGTGTTACCCTGTCCAAACCCTGCAGCAACCTGTTATTTGTTCACAAAGCATGGAACGTGGCTGCCCCTGGGTTCAGATGAAACCTAGAGCCCTGCTGAACTAAGCCAGGGCTCTGGCCAGTACAGATCTGCTGCTCCTTGAGTTTCAGGATTGTTGGTCAGGAAGCCAGGATTTCAGCAGAATCAGGAAAATTGAGTACTCCTTCCTGAGACCGTACCTTTCTGGACTCCAGTGTATTACGATTGGCTTCTCCCTGTGCTTGCAGAAGTATTTGTGTCTGAGCCTCAGACTATGGGTTCTTATTCAACTCAAGATATTTGGTTCTCTGTCAAGGTAATTTAAGGACTACTTGCTTTCAGAGATTACCTTTTTTTTAAGATGGCAAATTTGCCAAATACTCTTTGTGCTAGCAATAAAAACCATGGACTCAAGTGGCTTGAATAGAAAGAAACATTATCATCTCACATAATAAGAAGTCCCAAGTAGGGTGCTACAGAGTTGTTTAATTCAGTAGCTCCAGCTTGTTGTTAGGATCAAGATGTTTCTTCTCTATTCTGCCATATTTAGTGTGTTGGCTTTATCTTTGCATCAGCTTTCCTCATGAGTACAAAATAGCTGCCATGGCTCCAGATGTCACATCATCATGACAGTATTCATGAAAAGAAAAGGGACTGCACACACACTTTTGGTCCCTAAATAAACTTCTTTCTAGAAGAAAATTCTGTTTTACTTTTCTCATCTTCTATTAGTCATAACCATGTCCTGTGCCCATGTCTGAATAAATCTCTGATGTGGGCCATGAACCACCATGATAGGTTTAGATCAATTATGTCTCAGACTCTGGGGCTGGAGCCAGCCTTCCTGAGCACATAAGACCCTACTGAGGAATGTAGCATGACATCAGGATTCTGTTAGGAGGAAAGAGGGGGGGGTTCCGAAAGTGAAAAGTGAAAGTGAAAGTCACTCAGTCCTGTCCGACTCTTTGCGACCCCTTGGACTGTATAGTCCATGGAATTCTCCAGGCCAGAATACTGGAGTGGGTAGCCTTTCCCTTCTCCAGGGGATCTTCCCAACCCAGGGATTGAACCCAGATCTCCTGCATTGCAGGTGGATTCTTTACCAGCTGAGCCACAAGGAAAGCCTGTGAATCAAATATTTTGTATAATAAGAATTCCTGACAACCTTGCTTCTTTGAGAGTCTAAATCACTCAGAGCCTTCTAAACTTCTAAAAGAGAACTTTCAGAGAAGTCTGCTTGAAAAACATCTATAAGAATATCTTGAGTTATCTTGTCTTGCTCTATCTGGCTTTCAGGCAAGCACTTTGGGTATGTCCAGGCACACTCCTGACCCTTGGCATTATGGCTTTGAACATAGCTGTGACAGCCATTATTCACTGAGCACCTACTATGTGCCATGTTTAGTGGGGAGACTTTATACATATGGTTTCTAATCAGGCAGCCACAGTGGGAGAGCTGCATTATGCTCTTCATTTTATAGATTAGGGACCTGGAGCCCAGAGACATTCAGTAGCTTGCCTCTGTCTGCAGTCTGTATATGTCCAGGCCAGGAATTAGCAAGGACTATTTGAACATGTGCTCTGAGGATGCAAGAAGAATCAAACCTGGTCCTTGTCCTTGTGGAGCCCACAGCCTTCCCTTTCTGGAAGGTCACCTTGGATAATTGTATAGCTTTTTTCCAGCCTGGAAAACAACTTTGGGCTAATGAGGAAATGAGAAAGTCAATTGCCTTCTACTTGCCTTCTGTAATGAAGCCCGGGAGGCCTAAAACTTTGCTGAATGATCTGGTAGAGGGAGTAGTAGTGATGTGGGTTTTGGTGCCACACTGCTTGATTTCAGACCTGAGCGTTCCCTCTTTTTGACTGTTGGCAACAGACTCAACTCTCTATGCTCACCTTGTGGGCTGTACTGCCCTGAGTTTAAAAGAGAGACCATGAGAACATAGAAGAGCTCAGTGAAAGTTAGCAGCTGTTATTACCTAGTTATATTGCTCTTCAGCACACTGTTCTTAGCAAGTAAAGATTATCATAGGCTCAACCTTCCTGCCTCCTGTATCTTGCAGCATCTCACATCCTCCCCCAGGCTGGGGCACAGTGTCACCGGCTGCAGCTTGCAGACTGTTCTGGGTGGCATCTTCTCATTGAAGGTTTTTGATATGGGCACCTTAGTATGAAGGGTGTGCTCATCAGCAAACTCTCCCTGAAGCTTTAATTTCCTCCTTGGTGCTTGCTGCGGTGGGAGGTGATGGGACAGAAAGCCAGCTCTACTCTGCCCCTCGGGGAGACCTTGGTCCACCCTTGGCTTCCCCAGGCTATTTGGTAATATGGCCTGCTGTGCTGAGGGTCCCCTGGAAGGAGACATGAGAACTCGCAGGTCGGGGAATCCTCGCACCGGGCTCTCCTGTCTCATTGCAGGCCTGGGCTGGGGCACGGGAAGTCCCTGGCCTCGGTTTCCTCTTTTCCGAGCTGAGAGGGCCTTCTCAAGCCTGCATTCTTATTGGAAAGTCTCCTGGGTGGGGTGTGGAAACAAAGATGAGTGCCTGTTTGAAGCAGGGTAGTGCAGCCTGGCCTCCTGTGACACAGCTTCTCCATCTGGGAAAGCTGTAGGGGGTGCATTCTCCCTGGGGTGAGGGGCCCCATCCATCCCTGGGAGATAGTTAAGGCCCGCAGAGCCCTGCCAGGCTCTATAGGTGCAGAGTGCTCTTAAAAGCAAGATAAAAGTTTAGAGCCTTGATTGGATCTTGAAATGAAGGCCTATGTGGGCATTTCTCTTTCTCACCAGGGTGTCATGGGAAGAAGGAAGAAGATGAAGGACTAGAGAGGAAAAAGCAGTTTTTGAGACAAGAGACCACGGATAAAAGGCCAAAACACCAGGAATTCCCTGTGCTTTCTGATTTCTTTTGGGGGTGGAGAGGAGCACCATGAGGGCCTCACTGCATGTGTGATGATGATACCACACGGCCCCGCTTTTCTCTCCCTTGTCTCAGGCAGACAGTCATCCTGACCTTATTCCTTGGGAGCTTGTTCGGAGGGTGATTCTGTGCTCTGCTCTCCTCCTGGGTGATGCCTGGCCTCGGGGTACCCCTGGCCCAGGCCCCTGCCTCCTTCCTCTTCTGTGGGCTTTGCTTGCCTGTGTGTAGGGGATGGGTCTTCTCAGAGGTCAGCCTGCGATGGAGAGGCTTTCCCTCTGGGCCTCAGAACTTTATTGAGCATTTGCTCCCTTTTTATTGCCAGCCTTTGGCAAAGCAAGCTCTCAGGGCTGAAATCCAGCTGAGGAGATCTGATTTCTCAAAAGCCATTTTGATCTTTTTCACTTCAAAGAGAGTTCTTTTCACGCCAGAGCCCCAGTCTGGTGGCCCCAGACCTGCACCTCTGGGCTGTGGGTCTGGACGGGGCCTCTGGTCTCCTCCTTCCATCCTGCGAGCAGAGCCCAGGAAATGGCACTGGGGCCCCAGGAGAAGCTTGTGAGAGAGCAGGATTTATCCCCCGAGACCCTGGTCTCTGGCACCTGCAGGTGCCCTGCCTTTTCGTCTTTCTAGTTCTGCCCCATTTAAGTTCCCATATTCAGGCTTTCTACTGCCCTGTCAGCATCTTATCAAAACTTGCTCTGAGCCAGGGAATACGTGGGCGTGCGCGTGTGTGCACACGTTCTTGTCGCTTAGTTATAGCTGACTCTTTGCAACCCCACGGACTGTAACCCAACAGACTCCTCTGTCCATGAAATTTTCCAGACAAGAATACTGGAGCAGGTTGCCATTTCCTATTCCAGGGGATCTTCCCAGCCCAGGGATAAATCAACTGTACCTCAATAAAAAAGCCTTGCTCTAAAGTAGACCCTAACTTTGGGGGTCTCCTCCTTTGATGAGGCTTCCTTGCTATTCCTACATCCTCCACCCTAGCAAGGTGAGGTGCCTATCACATTTTGTGTAATTATCCCTTTCCTGTCCATGACCCTCAAGAGAATGATGAGGTCCTTGAAGAAAGAGGCTGTTATTCCTGTACCTGTGGTCCTAGAATCTAGCACAAAGCCAGGCACGCAGTGGAATTTCAACATGTCCAGTAAATTAATGAATTCCTTCCTGCAGCTGTTACAAACTGTCCTAGGAGTTTGGCTGAGATGGCTTAAGGTTGATCCGGCTTGGGGGAAGGGCAGACGGGGAGGCGGAACAGGGGGAGTGGGGGATATTCTCTTCTGCCACCATCTTCTGACACCAAGAAATTTCCGATCCGGCTCTTGCTTTGTCTACAGTTAGTTTACTTTGATCTCCTTTATATTTGTATACACATACATTAAATTATATATTATGTATATTACATGTAATAAACATACAATAGAGTATATATATATAATAGTCACATTGCTGACATGTATATATAACACATCAATTGTAAAGTATAATATGACATATACATGATCCATAAACATATACACACATATAAAGATATTTTTGCTGAAAGTGTTCTGTTTAAAAAGAGTTTGAACACTTAAGGCCTTGAGCTCTTAATCCATAGTCTCCTGTCTCCTAGGGGATTTGGCTTTTGAAGTTGTTACTAATTACCACTTAGAGAATAGAAAGCTTTGTCCCAGTTGAAAGTGTTTTAGGATTTTACTGATCTTTTAGCATAGTGACTTCTTTCTGGTCTACCTTCTGTCCACTCCCATGCCGCCCCCCACGTCAGCAATCCTGGCTAGTGGTAAAGAATGAGGAAGGAATTGGATTATCGGAAGCCACAAAGCTGTTAATGTCATTTATCTCAGAGGGTTTTTGTTGTCACTGTTGTTTTGTTCAGCACTGGGCCAGCTGGGAGGGCAATGTTGACTGGGTGGTTGCAGGGGAGATGTGAGTCCTCACAGATGCAGGCCAAGCGATAGTGTTTCTCATTGGCCTGCAGTTGGTTTTATCAAGTCTTGATTGCTTTTCCTCTGAGCCACCTTTTCTTCCTCTCTTTACCCTAGAGTAATCACCCAAGGATAATCACGCCACCCTTCCTACCATGAGGGTTTTCCCCCAGGCTTGTCATTCCTAGTGCAGGAGCCCTGCACTGGCCCTTCATTCCTTGCCTCTGCCCCATGGTGGAATAGTGGCGAGAGCACAGAATCGGGATGCCAGGAACCTGGTCTCGACTCACTTCACCAGCTGTGGAACCTCGGGTCATCACACGTTCTCCAAAGTCTCAGTTTACTAGCTGGTGAGTGGAAATAATCACCCCGGCTTTCCTACCACGAGGTAGGGCTCATCTAAAACCCTTCATTGGTTTTTCTCTGCTTTTCCTGCAATTAGAGTCCCCTGGGGGAGCTTTTAATATTCCAGTTCCTAGGTCATACTCTGAAACCAATTAAATCAGACTTTCTAGGGTTAAGACCCAGACATTAGTAATTTTTAAAGTCCCTCAGGTAATTCTAATATGCAGCTAAGGTTGAGAACCACTGTTTAAGGCCAAAGTCTTTTGGATACTCAAAATACTAGTGGATTCTGAACTTCTATCTGAAAGCAGAAACGTCTGTTAACTAAAGCAGTGATTCTCAGTCCTAATTTGGTTCAGTAGCTCTTAAAAAAATCTCATGGTAGTTATGTATCCATTTTCCCAGGAAGGGATGTACTCACAACAATTTGCATGTTATTCCAGCATGTAGTAGTACCTTCTTAATGACATTACCTGCTGCCCTAACCCAAATTGCACATCACGCCTGTCCATCAGTTCAGTTCAGTTGCTCAGTCGTGTCTGACTCTTTGTCCACACCCACACACATATCCTGCTTTCCTCCCTTACTTTATGTTTTCTCTTAGAGTTTCTCAGAGTGTGGTTCCAGGACTACCTTTGTGTAAGGTACCCATGATGAGACCCATGACATTTTAGAATCTCCCTGTTGCTCTCTCCTAGACCATCTACTTGCTCCTCCAGACCCTGCCCTGCAGACAGGAATTTTATCTCCCTCAGCATATCCATCATCTTGGATAGAATCTCTGATATTTCAGAGAAATCCTAGCTATATTCTAAGTTACCCTGGAGTATGTGGGAATGTGATTGTCTCAGTTGTGTGATTTGAAGGGCTTGGATTAAGGTCCCCTATCTCATGGAAGAGCTTCCCTGGTGGCTCAGATGGTAAACAGTCTGCCTGCAATGTAAGAGACCTGGATTTCCTCCTTGGGTCAGGAAGATCCCCTGGAGAAGATTGTCTCCTTCCCCTGCCAACCGCAGTACTTGGAATTTCACCATGGTCCACCGCGTTGAATTCTTCAGTACTCACTCTAATATGATGAATAATAAAAACCATGAACAGTGGTACGCCGGAGCCTGGCTTGCTCTCTGCTCCAAGCTTTCCATTGGT
The DNA here is from genome assembly GCA_006408695.1 of Aepyceros melampus. NCBI lineage: Eukaryota > Metazoa > Chordata > Mammalia > Artiodactyla > Bovidae > Aepyceros > Aepyceros melampus. Next base: position 113,347 of record SJXQ01008123.1, read on the forward strand.
TTCCTCTTGCCTATAGAGAGGGAAGGATATCCCTATTTTTGTTACCAAGAGGCTCATCAAGCTCTGGCTCATCTTTTGCCCTGCCCACTGCCTTTACCTACACACTCTAGCAGGACTTAACTGCCTGTAGTCCCTACTACATCGCATACCATTTCCTTCCCTTGCGTCCTCTGGGAGAGCTCTTACATTCTTTCCACATGTCACTCCTCTCCCCAAACTCTCAGATGCCTCAGAGAGCAAGCCAAGTCCTCATGTGGCCTCCAAGGCCCCGCAGGATCCAGCCATCACCCTCCTTACTGCTCTGCCCTCATCTTCTGCGGCTCCCCTGTTAGTTTCCCAGGGCAGCTGTAACGAAGCACCACAAGTTGGGCGGCTTAAAACAACAGACATTTATTCTCTCATGGTTCTTAGACCTAGAAGTCCAAAGTCAAAATAGGGTCACGCTCCCTCTGAAACTTGAAGGGGAAGGATCCTTTCTTGCCTCTTTCTAGCTTCTGGTGGTTGTTGCTATTTTTAGCATTTGTTGCCTTGCAGCTGCAGCTCTGTAACCTCTGCCTCTGTGGTCACATGGCCTTCTCCTTGTGTGTCTCTGTGTCGTCACGGGGCCATCTTCTTATAAGGACAGCAGTTATATTGGATCAGGGCCCACCCTACTCTAGTATATTCTCATCTCAACTATTACATCTGCAATAGCCCTATTAACAAATAAGGTCACATTCTGGAGTCCTGAGGGTGAGGGCTTCAAAATATCTTCTACTGCGGGACATAATTCAACCCATAACACCCTCTCCTGCTTCTTCAGTCTACTTCAGTCACACCAACCTAGAAATTTAGCAAACAAAAATAGAGGACACCCTATTCAGATAAACAATGAATAGTTTTTTAGTATAAATATGGTCTATGTGTTGCTTGAAACAAAATTGTTTTAGCATTAACTATGGCCCATTCAATCTTTGGGATGTACTTATGCTAAAAAATTCTTATGTTGTTTATCTAAAATTCAAAATTTTAAATTATTTAATTTGGCTGTTTCGTGTCTCAGTTGTGGCATGAGGGATCTTTAGTAGTGGCATGTGGGATCTGGTTCCCTGACTAGGGATAAAACCCAGGTCCCCTGCACTGGGAGTGTGGAGTCTTAGCCGTTGGACCACCAAGGAAGTCCCTGAAATTAAAATTTAGCTGAACATTTCATATTTTATGTGGCAACTTGACTCCTTGTTTTTTCTCAAACATAATAAGCTGCATGCTCTCATACCAAGACCTTTGTCTTGGCTGTTCCATATGCTTAGAATACACTTTTCCCAGCTCTTTGGGATACATTTTCTCTGCCTGCCTTCAGTGAGGCCTTTCTGGGTGCCCTTCCCTCATACACATACATTCTACCCCCTTTCTTGCTTTAATTTTGTTCCCTTACCCCTCTTCACAGTCTAACCAGCTGTGTTTCACTGGCTCATTGTGTTTATTCACTATCACTGGCAGTAGAATTTAAGCCTGATGCTCTCATTCACTCTCCAGGGCCCAACACAGTGCCTGGCATATAGCTCAGTAAATATTTATTGAATAGAAAGCTTTTCACTTTCAAGCATGGAGAGTGGGCATCTCTGGGTTCTGCTTACCTAGGATCCACTTCCACTTCTGGTGAAAGTGTTCCTCCCTCACTCTCAGTTTAAGTAGTCTGGGAAAGTCCTGCCCCAAGCCCCAGATGCAGATCCAGACCAGTCTGTTGGTTTCATCTGCTTGGCCACCATCTTTGGTGTGGGGATGGGTGCAGAACCCAAGTCTGCTCATCAGAGCCTGTCTCACAGTTTCTGCTGGAACTACCAAGGCAGAGTCTCCTCTTCCTAGTGGTGTTTCTGAAGAGCGTAGGATGTCAGTCTGGACCTGCTGATAGTCGTCTCACTGCCATAGAGGAAAAGCGAGGGATCAGAGCCTAGCCAAAAACCCATGTGTCATCTTTCAGGCCTTACCATAGGCAATTTTACGATTTTATGTCCGATGGGGTGGCTTGAACAATGTACACTTGTTCTCGCGGTTTGGGGGCTGGGAAGTCCAAGATCAAGGTGCTGGCAGACCTGAGGGCCTACCTTCTGGTATGCAGACAGCTGCCATCTCCCTGTGTGCTCACATGACTCTGTGCTGTACGTGTGTAGAGGGAGGGAGAGCCCTGGTGCTTCTTCCTCCTATAAGGACATAACCCCTTCACTGGGGGACCCGCCCTCATGACCTAATCTACCCTCATTACTTCCCAAAGTCTCTACCTCCAAATATTATCAGATAGGGGTTAGGGCTTCAGCATACAAATTTGGGGCAGGGGGTGGGAGAACACATTTAGTCCATCACACTTTACCTGGCAGGCCTCAGGGTGGAGAACTGTCCTCCCCACAGCAGCCAATGCGTGGTAGGCTCTGAAGGGAGTTGCAGTCAAGGACTAGGCCCCGTGCTCAACCTGCTGTTATTCAGATCTGCATTCCTGGCCCAGTAACCTCCATCAGAGGCCTCTTTACTGGGGATGTGCAGAGGCCTTAGCTGCAGCTTTCTTATGGGGGAAGTGGGAGGAACCTTGCAGATACTTTCTCCACTTGGACTCAGTACTCTGAACTTTTCTCATCCTAGGTGTCCCCACCCTCTCACCCCAGATGCAGAGAAAGGCAGGAACCTATTGTTTGGGGATCCCTCAACAGTGAAACAGTTCCCCCAACCTGTGCTGATACAGTTGTCCCTCCCCAGGTGCTGACGGGGACAAGGGATTTATTCTCTTTCCTATCCTATGTGTGCATGCTTAGTCACTTCAGTATTGTCTGACTCTTTGTGACCCTATGGGCTGTAGCCTGCCAGGCTCCTCTGTCCATGGGGATTCTCAAGGCAAGAATACTGGAGTGAGTTACTATGCCCTCCTCCAGGGGATTTTCCCGACCCAGAGATCAAACCCACATCTCTGTGTCTCCTGCCAAAGCAGGAGACACTCGTGCTTCCCTGATAGCTCAGTTGGTAAAGAATCCACCTGCAATGCAAGAGACCTGGGTTTGATTCCTGGGTCAGGAAGATCCACTGGAAAAGGGATAGGCTACCCATTCCAATAGTCTTGGGCTTCCACTGTAGCTCAGCTGGTAGAGAATCTGCCTGCAACGAGGGAGACCTGGGTTTGATCCCTGGTTTGGAAAGATCCTTTGGATAAGGGGAAGGCTACCCACTCCAGTATTCTGGCCTGGAGAATTCCATGGTCTATATAGTCCATGGGGTCATAAAGATTCGAAGTGACTGAGAGAGAGATTTTCACTTCCACTTCCACCTGGGAAGCCCCTTCCTATCCTATGGCAGCAAGTAAATAAAAGCTTGTTACTTTCATTTTGTCATGTTGTCTTAATCTACTCCTTTGACACCTGGCAGATCAGCTCAGCCCTTGAAAAATAGTCTGCTTGAAAAGGAGCCAAGATAGCAGAAACAGAGTCAGAGAAGGGGTGACTGGGTCTTTATAACATCATCTGGGCTGCCCTAAATCTATCTGTGCCACAGACCAGTGTGACACTTGTTGGAACTTTTAATTATTGAGCTTAAGCCAATTAGAATTGTTTTTGTGTTGCTGAGTCCTGAGTTGAGTATACACTCTTAGAGATAACCCAGTGGGCCTCAGTAACTCCTGTCCCTGGGTTCCTGTTCTTCCTAGATTAAGCCTTCATCATGGTCTCTCTCATTTTTTTTAATCCATACCTCATATACACCCTTGCACAGAATCAGACAAAAATCTCTGTAGAATGAGGACTTAACTGAATGAAATTGTGATGGACTGTTTATAATTACTTAGCTAGGTAATTATAAACAGGATGAAAACCGCCTCTTAATATTTTAAAAATAAACATTAGAAACATTTTTTATCCCCTTAGAAAATAAAATCTGTAGGCGATAGCATCTGTATTAGTCATTTTTTGCTGCATAATTAATGACCCCAAAACTCATCAGCTTAGAATGACAGACAGTTATTATCTCAGTTTCTCTAAGTCTGGAATAAGGTACAAACTTATCTGGAGTCCTCTAGCTCTGGATCTCTCACAAGGCTAAGACCAGGATGTTACTGAAGCTGCAGTGATGGCAATGTTCAAGTGGAAAGGAACCACCTGCAAGTTCATTTGTAGGGCTGTTTTCAAATCTCAGGTCCTCAATGGTTGTGAGCTGAAGTCAGTTCTTTCTCACGTGGGCTTCTCCATAGAGCTGCTCACAATGTGGTAGTTTGTTCCCGTCAGAGTAAATGAGAGTGCGAGAGAGAGAAATCCAAGATGGCGCCATGATCTTTTTATAACCTAACCTCAAATTGATATCATAAACTTTCCTCCATATTCTACTTTTTAGAAACTAAAGTCTACGCCAGCTCTAGGGGGTTATTATACAAAGCCTGGGTGTATGGGGCAGGAATAATTTGGAGCTACGAAGAGTTGACTCATTGGAAAAGACTCTGATGCTGGGAGGGATTGGGGGCAGGAGGAGAAGGGGACGACCGAGGATGAGATGGCTGGATGGCATCACTGACTTGATGGACGTGAATCTGAGTGAACTCCGGGAGATGGTGATGGACAGGGAGGCCTGGCGTGCTGCGATTCATGGGGTCGCAAAGAGTCGGACATGACTGAGTGACTGAACTGAACCTTAGAGGTTGGCTTTCATAGTCTTTCCTTTGACCTACAGTGATTCACATCCCTCTGACATACAAAATACACTCCTCCCCTTTAGGTCCCCAAAGCCTCATCTCATATTATACCTGTTCAAAGTCTAGGTACTCTGTGCTCAGTCACTCAGTCATGTCCAACTTTTTGTGACCCCACGGACTGTAGCCTGCCAGGCTCCTCTGGCAGGGCGGACAAATCCATGGGATTTGTCAGGCAAGAATACTGGAGTGGTTGCCACTTCCTTCATGGGATCTTCCCACTCCAGGTCTCTTGAGTCTCCTAGGAAGCTCCTCAAAGTCCAGAATTGCATCTAAATCAAATTCCTGAGTGGGTGAGGCTCCTCAGGTGTAGTACCTTACATATGGATCCTCTTGATCTATAGATCTGTCTGACCAAAGAGATAAGTGATCTGGCCTCCATATATGCAACATACAGTTGTTGCTCAAGAATATATTCCTGTTTAACAAGGTGGAAAATTGGAGGTACAAGGCCTCATTGGTCCAAATTCTGAAAGTCAGCCAAGCAAATGTTGGCTATTTCTTGATTGTATCCCAAGGCCTGGGGTTATTTCTTCTTGGTTGGTAGCTTTTCTCTCTGGGCTGTTGTTCTGCCCTCTGAATCATTATTTCTTTTTTTATGGAAGTAGTACATTTTTGCAGCTGGTCGTGCCCAAGTCTTAGCGACCCCATGGACTGCAGCCCACCAAGCTCCTCTGTCCATGGGATTTTCCAGGCAAGAGTACTGGAGTGGGGTGCCATTTGCCTTCTCTGGTAGCAGCAGCAGCAGCAGCTCTCTTAGCCTGCTTTCTGCCTATAGAATTCTGGGAATCTGAAAGCATCTCCTCATTCTGTTCCATTTCTGTCTCCTGCAGTCAAATATGGCAATGTTTCCACAGATATAAGTCTTTTAAGAAGTTTGTATACCTCCTGTGAATCTCTTTGGAGTTCACTCCATTAGGCAAAAGTCATACTTACAATTGTTTTTTTTTTGAGATAACCCCCTTTGGCTCTTGCGGAGATGGCTGAAGTCCAATACCCTTGACTTTCTAGGAGCCCTATAGTTTGATTGAAAGGAATTTGTAGGACACATCTTTAATATTTTGTGATATTATAAGAAATATGTATTTAGTCTCCATCCCTAGCTTCTGACCAGAGCTTCATAGGTGTCCTGAATAATGATAGCATTGGGAGCATCCTTTGCTATATAGTATTTGGTTTTGTCCCTGATTCCTGAAATAGCTCCAGAGCCCTGAAGATAAAAGGAAAATCTTCCGTCATAACAAGCCTCTTTCAATCACACCTGAGTTTATGATAACGAGACAACTTTTGGAAAACCCATAGGAATTGGGGGAGGGAGGGGAAGCTGGCTGCCAGTGGAACCAAGCATATGGTTAGAGAATTGGTGCTTTCAGTCCCAACCCCTGTCCTCCGGGGCCCACTAATGATTTACTCAATCGTGCCTGTGGAATGAAGCCTCCATAAAAACCCTAACTAAAGGGGTTCACTGGGCTTCCCTGGTGGCGCTAGTGGTAAAGAACCTGCCTGTCAGTGCAGAAGACATAAGAGACGTGAGTTTGATCCCTGGATCAGGAAGATCCCCTGCAGAAGGACATGGCTATCCACTCCAGTATTCTTGCCTGGAGAATCCATGGACAGAAGAGCCGGTGGGCTATGGTCCATGGGGTCATAAAGAGTTGGACACGACTGAAACAACTTAGCAGGCACATACAAAGGAGTTCAGAGAGCTTCTGAGTTGGTGACCACCTGGAGGTGCTGGGAGGTAGACGCCTGGAGATGGCACGGAAGCCCAGTGCCCTTTCTTTCATTCCTTGCTGTCTGCATCTCTTCCATCTGACTGTCCCTGAGTTGTGTTATTTATAATATTAATAAATAGGTAGTAGTAAGTAAAGTGCTTTCCTCAGTTCTGTGAGCCATTCTGGCAGACTGTCAAACCTGAGGATGGGTTGCAGAAACCCACCATTTACAGCCAATTGGTCAGCAGTGCAGGTGGTAACCTGGAACTTGAGACCAGGGTCTGAAGTTGTGGGGGAAGGGCACTCTTATGGGGCCACATTCTTAACTTGTGCGTGTTGGTGTTCAGTTGCTCAGTCATGTCCAACTCTGAGACTCCATGGACCGCAGCATGCCTGCTTTTCCTGTCCTTCACTATCTCCTGTAGTTTGCTCAAATTCATGTCCATTGAGTTGGTGATGCCATCCAACCATCTCATCTTCAGGGTTGATGCCAACTCCAGGCAGTGAGTGTTAAAGTTAAAATATAGGACATCAAGCTGGTGTCTTCTGAGAACCAGAGAATTTCTTGATGTGGAAAATCTCCCCACATCTGCTTCTGGGGTCAATAATGTACACAGAGGGAAATAGGAGTTTTTCCTTTCCTCTTTAAGGGGACTTTTATAAAATCTGGGGCTCCATCCTTGATCTTTCTGAGGTTTTAACTAAAGTTTTACTTTCACATCTTCAGTTTTATCTTTAGACTCTGTTTTTCTAGCAATACTAGATTTAACATTTGCTTGGTGTTGGAGAAGACTCTTGAGAGTCTCTTGGACTGCAAGGAGATCCAACCAGTCCATTCTGAAGGAGATCAACCCTGGGATTTCTTTGGAAGGAATGATGCTAAAGCTGAAGCTCCAGGACTTTGGCCACCTCATGAGAAGAGTTGACTCATGGAAAAGACTCTGATGCTGGGAGAGATTGGGGGCAGGAGAAGAAAGGGATGACAGAGGATGAGATGGCTGGATGGCATCACTGACTCGATGGACATGAGTCTGAGTGAACTCTGGGAGTTGGTGATGGACAGGGAGGCCTGGTGTGCTGCGATTCATGGGGTTGCAACGAGTTGGACAAGACTGAGCGACTGAACTGAACTGAACTGAACTGGAAGTCATTTCTGAATTTTAGCATTGTTTGCTGTCTGGAGAGGCTGAAAAATTTCAAAACCTGTTTTGTGTGTAACAATATTTTCATCCATTTGTTTTTCTCCTCCTATATTTTACTATGTCTCAGCAGGAGACCAGGTGGCACCTTCATTACTTTGAACATGGTCCTTAATTCGACTACACAGTACATTAGGCATATTTTTTAACTTTCCACATCCCAGCAGGTAGCAGTGTTACTAAACTTCACTATTTTATAATAAGGTTTCTCTTCCTGCCATTTCCAAGAGCATGTTTCTCATTTCCTTCTGAGCCCTCACCAGCAGTGTGCCCAAAGTCAAGATTTCTACTAACAGTTTATTTCAAGGCAATTAGACTTTTTCTACCTCGTTCCTCAAGTTCCTCCCAGCCTCGGTCTGCTCTTAGGTTCCAAAGCCACTCCCACATGGGTCTGTTACAGCATCACTATGCTCCCTCCTGGAAGCAAAATCTGTATTTATCCTTTACATATCTTACCTACAGAAGCAACTATTCTAATGTATTTAAAGAAAAACCACTTCATGTAAACTTCTGACAAAATGACACTCTAGTTTTATGAGTGTATATTTTTTAACTTCCTAAATGTTATTGTTTTATGTCTTATTCTGTTTCTCACTCTTTTCAACCATCTCTATGCTTTCAAGATCCATCTGTGTTTTTATGTGATTATCTAGTCAGTTGCTTCCCTGGTGGCTCAGAGGTTAAAGCGTCTGCCTGCAGTGCAGAAGACCTTGGTTCGATCCCTGAGTTGGGAAGATCCTCTGGAGAAGGAAATGCAACCCACTCCAGTATTCTTGCCTGGAGAATCCCATGGACAGAGGAGCCTGGTGGGCTACAGTCCACGGGGTCACAAAGAGACTGAGTGACTTCACTTTCACTTTCACTTTCATCTAGTCAGTTGCTTCCCAGGTGGCTCAGTAGTAAAGAATTTGCCTGTCAATGCAAGAGACATAGGAGACATGGGTTTGATCCCTGAGTTGGAAAGATGCTTTGGAGTATGAAATGGCAACCCACTCCAATATTTTTGCCTAGAGAATCGCATAGACAGAGGAGCTTGGTGTGGGCTATAGTCCATGGGGTCACAAAGAGTCGCACATGACTTAGTGACTAAACAAACACACACACTAGTCAGCTGCTTCCAACTGAGTTGTAGTACACCATGAATTATACCCTTCACCGCCCCCCCATATTATCTGTCCAGTCTCCTGGGATGGATACCCAGATTACCTCCAACTTCATGCCATCACCCCAAATAATGCAAACATGAGCATCCTACGTCATGGTCCCTTATTAATCTGTGTGAGGATTTCTTTGGGATATACGCACACCCAGAACTGGAATAATGATGTATAGGATACACATATGCTAATGAGCTGTGGCTCAGATCATGAACTCCTTATTGCCAAATTCAGACTTAAATGGAAAAAAGTAGGGAAAACCACTAGACCATTCAGGTATGACCTAAATCAAATCCCTTACGATTATACAGTGGAAGTATAGTTTCAAGGGATTAGATCTGATAGACAGAATCTCTGAAGAACTATGGATGGAGGTTCGTGACATTGTCCAGAAGGCAGTGATCAAGATCATCCCCAAGAAAAAGAAGTGCAAAAAGGCAAAATCGTTGTATAAGGAGGCCTTACAAATAGCTGAGAAGAGAAGAGAAGAGAAGCTAAGTGTATGGAGAAAAGGAAAGATATATCCATCTGAATGCAGAGTTCCAAAGAATAGCAAGGAGAGATAAGAGCTTTCCTAAGCAATCAATGCAAAGAAATAGAGGAAAACAATAAAATGGGAAGACTAGAGTTCTCTTCAAGAAAATTAGAGATACCAAGGGAACATTTCATGCAAAGATGGGCACAATAAAGGACAGAAATGGGATGGACCTAACACAAACAGAAAATATTAAGAAGAGGTGGCAAGAATACACAGAAGAATTATATAAAAAAGATCTTCATGATCCAGATAACCATGATGGTGTGATCACCCAGCTAGAGCCAGACATCCTGGAATGTGAAGTCAAGGGGGCCTTAGGAAGCATCACTATGAACAAAGCTAGTGGAGGTGATGGAATTCCAGTTGAGCTATTTTAAATCCTAAAAGATGATGCTGTGAAAGTGCTGCACTCAATGTGTCAGCAAATTTGGAAAACTCAGCAGTGGCCACAAGCCTGGACAGGGTCAGTTTTCATTTCAATGCCAAAAAAGGGCAATGCCATGAATATTCAAACTATCACACAATTGCAATCATCTCACACACTGGCACAGTAATGCTCAAAATTCTCTAAGCCAGGCTTCAATAATATGTGAACCATGATCTTCCAGATATTCAAGCTGGTTTTAGAATAGGCAGAGGAACTATAGATCAAACTGCCAACATCCTCTGGATTGTCGAAAAAACAGGAGAGTTCCAGAAAAACATCTACTTCAGCTATATTGAATATGCCAAAGTCTTTGACTGTGCAGATCACAACAAACTGTAGAAACTTCAAGAGATGGGAATACCAGATCACCTGACCTGCCTCCTGAGAAATCTGTATGCAGGTCAGGAAGCAACAGTTAGAACTGGACATGGAACAACAGACTGGTTCCAAATTGTGAAAGGAGTATGTCAAGGCTGTATATTGTCACCTTACTTATTTAACTTATATACAGAGTACATCATGCAAAATGCCGGGCTGCAAGAAGCACAAGCTGGAATCAAGATTTCTGGGAGAAATATCAATAACCTCAGATATGCAGATGACACCACCCTTATGGCAGAAAGTGAAGAAGAACCAAAGAGCCTCTTGATGAAAGTGAAAGAGGAGAGTGAAAAAGTGGCTTAAAGCTCAACATTCAGAAAACGAAGATCATGGCATCTGGTCCCATCACTTCATGGCAAATAGATGGGGAGACATTTTTTTGGGCTCCAAAATCACTGCAGATGGTGATTGCAGCCATGAAATTAAAAGATGCTTGCTTTCAAAGAAAAGCTATGACCAACCGAGACAGCATAGTAATAATCAGAGACTTTACTTTGCCAACAAAGGTCCATCTAGTCAAAGCTATGGTTTTTCTGATAGGCATGTATGGTTGTGAGAGTTGGACTATAAAGAAAGCTGAGTGCTAAAGAATTGATTCTTTTGAGCTGTGCTATTGGAGAAAACTCTGGAGAGTCCTTTGGACTGCAAGGAGATCAAACTCATCAATCCTAAAGGAAATCAGTCCTGAATATTCATTGGAAGGACTGATGCTGAAGCTGAAACTCCAATACTTTGGCCACCCGATATGAAGAACTGACTCTTTGGAAAAGACCCTGATGCTGAAAAAAGATTGAAAGCAGGAGAAGAAGGGGATGATAGAGGATGAGATGGTTGGATGGCCTCACCGTCTTAATGGACATGAGTTTGAGCAAGCTTTGGGAGTTGGTGGTAGACAGAGAAGGCTGGCATGCTGCAGTCCAGGGGTCACAAAGAGTTGGACCCAACCAAGTGGCTGGTGCTCGGTTTGACTTGGAAGTTCCAGATTGGTCACAGTAAGGCTGCACTGGTCTTCGTTCCCACCAGCCATGCATAAAGGACCCATTATCCCACCTCTAGGCTGACGCCAATTATTATCATCCAGTTAAAAACATTTTTTTCCCTATTTTGTATGAAATCACATCTAATTAATAAGTCTTTTGCAATTTTCCTGACAATTGATGAGTCTGAACATCTATTCATATATTTTGGACTTCCTGCTTCTACAGACTGCCTGCTCATATATTTGTTTATATATTCTTTTTTTTTCTTTTTTTTATTATTTTTTTTGACTTAAAAAATATATATATGAACCCTATATATATAAACCATATATATATAAAGTATACATATATATGAACCATATTTAAAGAATAACTATATTTTAACATAATCATATTTGGTTATACATATTTAAAAATTTTCAAATATTTTCTAATAAGTCAATTTTTTAAAATTAATTTTTATTTTTTTAGTTTGTTTTGCTTTACAATACTGTATTTGTTTTGCTACACATCGACATGGATCAGCCACGAGTGTACATGAACTCCCAATCCCGACCC